>NNCF01129211.1:104364-122917 GCA_002313205.1 Laupala kohalensis
TTATATAATTTAATTAGGAACTAAAGACTTAATTTTTTCGCAATATAAAATTTCTAATTTATATTAATAAACACCAATCTTATCTATTAATTATTTCGGTTAAATAGGCAATACTGTTTGTTTTATTTACGTCCTTTCGTTACGCTTCATATCTATCTGTAGAATTCTGTACGTTTTAAAAGATATCTTTACAATAATCCTATTTTTAATGATTGAAAATTCTATAAAATCATTGTATTAAAATATCAAGAAAAATAAACAAAAAGATTTATCAAACATTACCTTCAAAACAAAACAAAACAAAACAAAAACACGTAGCACGATGCAGCGTCACCGGATGTGAGGTTACAACAAGTGCATAGAGGTCGCGTAGATGGACGATTCACGATACCAAGAGAAACATAAGACGCGGAGATTCCTCAGTTCTCCTTTTCAAAGTAACATAAAAATGACACGTCTACAAACACTTACTCTTTCCCTGTCTGGTGGCATCACCACTGGAGACGGGCGCAACAACTATCCAACGTCTGATTTCAATGCTTGCCTTACACACATCATTATTGTTATAATCTCCTGGAATTTTCCATAAATTTCTTTATTCCGTATAAGATTAGGCCAATTTTCGGATGAATAAACTACTTCCTTTTTCATGAATAGTAATAATTCTTGTAAATTATTAATATTTACGGTCGTATATATCCAGTGTTGTTCTATATAGACCAAAGGACAATTTCTTAAAATTCAAATTAGATTCTTCTTCGTTTAGTTTTAAACGTTTTTGGTGTCAGCTGCAGAGCGGTGAATCTGCTACAGTCAGTCATGTTACGCTGTATTGAGAAAATTGAGCTTAACAAGAAAGAACCACGACGGAAATGCACTGATTTTATTAGTTTATTGTATATATTAGTAAATAACTTTATTGTCCTCCACTTGGTCATGGGCAGTTTGTTCCAGCTCTCTTGACAATAAAATATTTATATATTGATATATTTGTCAGTCTAAGTGGCTTGATGTTGGTTCAGAACTTGTGCTCCATGTAGACAACGTTTTTACTTCGCCCTCGTCCATAAGAGTCATGATATTTGTACCTCACATAATGTTGGTAGGACATTCGAATATCTCAATCCATGGCCAACCTCGGCCATCAATTAAATTCACAATCAGTAAGAGCGCTATTCTGCTCTTCGTGCGTCGAACGAATATTAAATTGTGTCTGAGTTTGTTGTGTTATTAACTAGTATTTATTTACAGCAAATAGTCGCTTTTGTGACTACTATTAATATTTATTCGGATATTACTTAAATTCGTAGGAGTTGACGATTTTTGTTGGGTAGCCATATTGCATAATTTTCGAAAAAGTTACATGGCTTGGATCTGCGAAATTGGACATACGCGTTCTTCAGGGTGTTTCCACCAACAATAAAATTTTTCTCGAAATTTGATGTAGATAATTTTTTTTATTGAACGTTAATCATTTTCCCTGGCGATGACTTAAAAGCGCCTACCTTCGAAATTTGGCCAATGAGTTCTCCAAGATGGGTTCATGAGCAATGCCCAGCGATATTTTGATTTTTTTCCACCAATGGTATTATTATTAGTAAAACCAAATTGTGTTTTTGTAATGTCACATCGGTAAACAGTTTGATCCAAAACAATAATTGATATTTTTTCTTCTTTCAACCCTACCAGTTACAATTTGTAAATACCCCAAAGAAAATGTAAAAAATATTTAACAAATTTCTCTCTGGTTTGTTACAGCAAGAAGAAACGTTAGAGTATGCCCAATTTGAGAAGAAGATGTGGGATAAGGTGTTCGGCGACTTAAACTACAGTAATTTCCAAAATGAGACCCTGAAGAGGCAATTGGAATCATTGAGCGTACTGGGCATTCCTGCTCTCCCCGAAGACGACATTGTAGCTGTAAGTGCCTTCGTTTTTTCTCTTTTAATTCGACAATTTTTTTTCAATATTTCACTCTTTCATTTTTTTTCATTTGATACGAAATATATTCTAGGAACTTTTTGTAGCGGAAGAGCAACTTAGTAAAGGAAACCATGAAAGAAAGACGTGAGACCCATTGTCAGTTTTGTTTTATTTCAATAGATTCCATGTGATAAAGAACATGTATACGTAAAAAGATAAAGGTCTTTGTTAGTGGCCTCCATCAAAATACTTCAAAAACACCGCGTGAAAATAATATTTATAAATGGACTCGATTTAAAGTTAACGCTTTCATGGGTATTTGCAATTTTATATGCCTGTGAACAAACCCCGGTTTGTGTAAATTTTATATGCCTGTGAACAAACCCCGGTTTGTGTAAATTTCATATTTTTTTTGTGCTTTCTAAGTGTCTTTTACGAAATTAATTAAAGTAAATATTTACGAGGGAACAGTGACCTATTTACCTAAGTTTGCATTGGCATTTCTTTAATGAGCACGAAATGAAAACATCTTTCCCGGACCTCTGCTCGATATATAAATCCCAGGAAAATTAACTCGGAAGTTATGAGGTACTTGAACAACAATATATTCAACCACATTCACACAACTAATATTAACGGACATGATTAGAGACACGCATTAAAAAAAAACATTATTTCGGAACAGATCGATACCTCAAATATTTGTTAACTTTCCTGTAATTCGTCCCGTTATGTGATCCCAAATTCACTAAATAGCCAATAGCTCTGCCTGATAATGTAAGTCTAAAACGGCGTTTTCCAGTCACTTACTGTCACACTTACTGACTGACAGCCAAACACAGCAGCAGTTTGGCGAAGCGAACCAATCACAGCAGCACTTCGGCGAAGCGAGCCAATCAGAAACGACCCCTACGTCACCGCGTCCTATAGTTAGCCGGGGTCTCCGGTCGGGTTCCTAGTTGGAGCCGGGACGCCGAGAAGGATGCTACGCCCACGACGCCCCTACTGAAGATGGCAGCCGCAGTAGCCGCCGAAACGTCTAGAAGAAATAGCAGTGGACCACAACTTAATAGCCCGGAAAACGACAATAATATTATTGTCACACATTCATCAACACAGAGCAAACACTATTGGAGATAGGAAAGTGAAACGTCTTTTTCGGAAAGTTTCGTTTGTATTGTGTAGGCTCACTAAGACACGATCTTATGAAGTACTCGTGCTACACGGGTCAATTGGTTTGTCGAATTTTCGTAACTTCTTGTTTTTTAAAAATTTCTTATTGTAGTATTTATAAATGGGAAATGCAGCGTGCAATTGAAGCTTATCTACATGGAGTGATAGGCTATTGTTAGTATGGGCCGGGTAGTTGGGTTGGAGGGGTTAGTGGTAGTTAGTAATAATTCGAATTATTGATACTAGGAGCAGAAGGGGGTAGATCGAAGGAGGGTTCGCTTTTCAGTTGTCACAGCTATATGAACTGGGACATTAATGTGAAAAGATACAAATTTTTTCTGGCCCCTCCAGGAATTGAACCCGGGATGAATTTGTGATGAGTCAGAACGCTAATACCTCAGCCACCGGAGAGTAACATCTTACGATCTAAGTAATATATCACGATGTTTGAATGTAAACGTCCTCTTATTGTCGATACTACATTAAATCTAGAGTTGCCATCCGTCCGGGTTTCCTCAGATTTGTTCTAGTTTGAAGGGTGTTCGGGGAGCGTCCGGGCGGGGTTTTCTTCATCGTCCGGGTATCCGATTTTTTTTACATAAGTCTAGCGACGTCGCAAACTTTCGAAATTCGCACATGCTTCCTTCTCCGATTATTCACTCATCGCGCTCGTTATTTCAGTCCAAGGATACGAACGAAACATAGAAGCAAGCGATGTTGATTCCGCGTCATGTTCTCCCGTGTAATCGTGCGAAGGTCAGAATGAGATCAGAGTGAAGGAATGAAACCCGGGCATCTGAATGTATAATTGAGCTGAGAATTATCTAATTTTGTATAAAACCCCAGTTTTTTCTATGAAAACTTATTATTAAATTAATGACGTGTAATAACAAGTCAGACTGCCCCCTTAAAGCGTTAATAACATTGGAGGCTAGCCGTGAGTTGTGTTGTCGGCGATGGGGTTGCGTGGTATCGCTTATTCCTATTGTAGAGTTTAACGTGCATGGAACACTCCTAGTGTTGAGAGTCGTTTCAACCAGTACGTGTAAGAAGGACAAATTGTAATATAAATTTGTATGACGTATGCCTATTACATGTACAGGAATTTAGTGTGCTAAACACCTGGTAAAGCTTTTAAAAAGTATGTCTTGTATCAATATCAATTTTATCTGTTGAGTGTTCAGGTCCAATGGGGGGAGGGCTATAGCTCCCTTAGCTCCACCCCCACACACACACACACCCGCCATTGATGGCTATTCTAGGTATACCGTATCACAACAAAGTGTCCCGTGCGAAGACGGGTCGGGTCTGTTCTGATGGTATTAAAAAAAAGTGACTTATGGGTAATTTTTACCCACCTGTGAGCTAGGACATTTTCACGTGATGGAACGAGTTAAATTGAAAATTTACGCGTCTCTGTACCAAAATTATCTTTAATTACCTTTCAAATATTCTTCCTAAAAGTGTCGAGTACTGGCGCACGTACCTTTCCGATAATGTTGATAAACCGTACGTCAAAAATCGAATCCCCTGCTGTTCTCCCCCTACACTTTTCCACCCTGGGCATCCGCTTAGGTGGTTTATAAGAACGAGTCCCCCCACTCTCTCTGAATCTCTCTCAATAAAATCTTTATTTGTGACACAGAATTAACGTCGATAACCCATGAAAAATATGTACATCGCACATATGCACAACATACGCATATTTTGTGAAAACTTTTGGTCAGGTGAAAATGGCGACGAGCCGGGAATCGAACCCGGGAGTCCTGCTTTGATCGCAGGAGTGTTAACCACTACACCACCCGTTCGCCTTCCACAATTGTACACCATTTCCGCCCAGACCTACCTGGTGTACAGTTGGGGAATGCGAAAGGGTGGTGTAGTGGTTAACACTCCTGCGATCAAAGCAGGACTCCCGGGTTCGATTCCTGGCTCGTCGCCATTTTCACCTGACCGAAATTTGTCACATATCTTCTTCACGTGTCGGGTACTCGGAAGAAATATATACAATACACATATTTTGTTTGTCGTTTATTTTCTAATCACAATGCGCTACAAGCCCCTCCGGTGCCTCAGGTGGTAGCGTTCTTGTTCATCACCAAGTCATCCCGGGTTCAATTCCCGGTGGGGCCAGAAAAAAATCAGCACATTCTCACATTAACGTCCCAGTTCATATAGCTGTCACTACTGAGAAGCGGACCCCGCTTCTATCCACCTCCTACTCCTACTAACACCTCCACGTAGGCCATGTTGGTAAACCCAGCAAACCGGCCCACCCACTAACAACACCCTACAACCCAATTCCTACCTCCTTGTAGATAAGCTTCAATAGTACACTCCATTTCCCATTTACAAATACTACAACAATAAAAACAACTGTGTACTACGTCGTACACGCGAATAAACGAAATTGCATTCTTGTAAATGCAAACGTGGTTACTTGTATGGAGGAATGATGATACTAAATCAATAAATATAGCATATATTGTAAATATATCGAAAATATATTTTACAAGTATAGTACGTTATAAATATAGTATATATTATAAAGTCATACTATTCCTGAACCCCGAAGGTGCCTAAGGGGTTAGCGGAGGGTAGAGCTCCGTAATTGCTTCGGTACTAGGAGGAGGAGATGTGGTCAGCATTCGCTCCGACCGGTTTGACCCCAGTACTCATTTTACAGCATACTGAGTAGGCCTGGGAGTCAGTCCGGATGTTGAGGTGTGATGAAAAATCCCTACACCTCACCGGGCGATCGAACCCCGCTCATCCAGCCAGCAACTCAGCGCTCTACCCACTGAGCACTCCTATAGATTTGAGTGTATATTATAAATGTATTATAGTATATATTAAACATATACAATAAAAATTAATTAAAATAAATAAAATTTCATCATCCTTTCTTTTGTTAAAGTAAATTATCATTGTCTGGATTAATTTATTATCCGAACCATCCCTCACAACATTCCTTCGGATAACCGACGCTCCACGGTATTCGTATAAGTAACGAGGGGAGGAGGTGGGCATCGCACCTTTCTGTAACACTACCGCGAGGTGCGTCATGTTGTATGCTCGTGACGACGATGGCGTGTCCGACACCGCGCGTCTCTCCGCCGCGCGCTACTTCCTCCTGCGTCGGAGAAATATAGAGCAACTTCTTCATCCTCGGTTCTTTTCTCCGAACTATGTAATAAAGAGGATAGTTCCGCTCGGTTACGAATGTTTGGAAGGGTCAATGGTTTTTTCTGTGAATTGGATTGCTATTTAGTGTTGGTCAGTTCATATTTAGAGGAATCTTCACTCGCCGCACGAAGGGATACCTGGCAGTGGCGGCGATTGGGAATCAAAACTGGGGGGCAAAAAAATATTCACAATTTTAATTAACATGACCTTTTCTGCATTTTTCCACAAAATATGATATATCTAAGAATAGGCAGGTGGTGATTACCACATCAAGGATTGTATATTTTTTTATAATTCTCAGATTTAGACCGTTGAAATTATAATCTTTCTTTTAAAAAAAGGGGCGGTTGCTCCCCCCGCGCCCCTTCCCCCAAACACCGACACTAGTACCTGGGGTACATTTGTTCTTCTTACATTTTTCTGCACCGACACAGATGTGTGTTACTAGGCGGTATTACGTCCCCCTCTAATAGCTAAAATATGCTCTGGTGTAAGTCGTAAGAATTATCGATGGAGGACATACAATTACACAAACACTATGGATTTTCAGTAAGAAAAGGGCGAAAAAACTTTGAATATTTCCTAGAAAGGAGTCAGTAAATAAGAGATGCCAAGTATAATATCTAGTTTCATTAGACACTGTCAGCTGATAGGGAAAATATGTGTGAAGCCAGGGACGGATAGAGACTAATTTTTAGGGGTGGGGGGGTCATAACAAAAAATATAGTAATGGGCATAGTACGTTTCAAAAAACATCCCTACCTCAGAAAAAAAAATTAAAATTCTTAAGCAAATTGTAAGTTAAGGTCATAAAAGTGTTAATTAATATGCAGTTCGGTACAGTAACACCGTACTTTCGACATTATTTTTAAAATTTTGTGAGACGGGAAAGTGATAGATGGAGAACATTTATTCTGATTAAAGGTGCAAAAACTTTATTCAAATTTTTAAGGTACGGAAACATTTTATATTTCAAGGACAATAATAAAATTACTGGTGAAAGAGGGCGCTGAGGTTTTTGAAAAATTTAGTTCAAGTACTGACTGTTTACGACTGAGACTGTTCCTCTCTATTTAACTCAAAATTTGAATGCATCGTTAATTCCTGAGACGATACAAATATACTGCTGTGCTAATTACTGATTAAAAATCGTTAAAATGCGTCAACCTTCTTGAAAATCATAAACGCTTTTACAGAACTAGAAACTCATTCTCTGGGGTGTTAGGGGGGTCATGACCCCTTTGACCCTCCCCTTGTATCCGCACCTGTGTGAAACAATGATAGTATCTTTAAATTCTACTTTTCAGGGGTTCAAACATAAGGGCTGATTAATAAAGGGTATAAATTATAGTAACAGTGGAAGTACAAATGTGTAATCGAATTTAATTTTTGTACAAATATTAATATGAGGTATGCCAATCATATCAAATGAAATTTGATATAATAACACTAGCGAAAAACCAACAAGTTTTATTTAGGGTGGAGAAGCACGTAGCCAAAATCTAAGGGGTCCAGACCCTCCACTCCCGCTGTTCCCGTGAAAAATTACTCTGAAAAATACAATACCGAGGTAAAATTTATATAAATGGTTATTGACTGAATACATGTATCAATGATTGAGTTTGGTGCTGAGTTTATATTACTATTAACGTGAAAAAAATGCGATTCTTTTTAAGTGATTATTTCGTTCAAACTTCCACCCCCTTTAGCAAAATTGTAGAGTTTATATTACTATTAACAACGTGAAAAAAATGCGATTCTTTTTAAGTGATTTTTTCATTCAAACTTCCACCCCCTTTAGCAAAATTGAAGAGTTTATATTACTATTAACAATGTGAAAAAAAATGCGATTCTTTTTGAGAGATTATTTCAGTCAAACTTCGGCCCCCTTTAGCAAAATCGTACATTCCTGGGAGGATTCTATGGGCTTTATTCAAATCTTACATACGTTAACTCTATTAATATTTTTGTCTGAAAGTATAACTTATGTCCGTTCGAAATTAAATAGTATTTCATGAGAACACAATAGTTGTGACCGCTGNCGAGAACACAATAGAGTTGTGACCGCTGTGCTTGCACCATCTAGTGTCCCACGTGCCAAACAAGAACACTGTATGCGGCTACGTTGTTTACTTCACTGTCCAGTATTGTCAGTTGTCACCACTTGCAGCGGTGGATCTACAGGGAATGGGGGGCGGGGCTAACGGGACTAAGGAGGCTATAGTGCTCTCCATGCACCTGAACTCTTTAACAGATAAAATTGAAGTCGATAAACGGCATACTTTGTAAAAGTGTTACCAGATTAATAATTGTTATTAGTTATGACATTGTTATTGTTATTAATAATATAAATGTTGTTATTAATAATACCAGATTGTTAATTACTTTGTTAATACATGTTATTTAGAGATAATATTTATAAAATTTGTGTTGTAAAACTATAATTTTTAAACAAAAATACTCCCGGTTAGCACCCCGCCTGATTACGGTCGGGATCTGCCACTGGCTACTTGCACTATTTGTCTCAACCACTGCAATTTTTTCTTGTGAAAATAAAAGACAAAAACACCTGATATAACACCATCTGAAAGTCTCAAAAAATATTAATAAATCACTTATGAAAATAATACATAACATAAAAATACTATTATTATTTATTTTTTCAGACAATTCTGTTTTTAAAAAAATGTATGCAATACTGAACAACATTTTTACTGTATAGAGGATACTGCTCAGAGGGTCATAGAATTGAAGGTAGACTAAGTAAAGAACTTATTGAAATTTGTGTGAATAAAAAAAATAGTATTGTCTCTAATCTCATATTGACCTACTTGATTTCACATTTCTTAATATGGCAGGAAAGAGTGGAAAACAATTTTTGAATTATATACCTCAAATGATGGTTCATTTAATTAATTAAATTTGAGGTATTTATGTCAAAACTTTTAGATTAATACTGCTAGTCAGACTACTTTATTTGTCTCTTACCCCTTTTATCTCTTACTACCCAAGCTTTCCCTAATGAGTGTTTCGTGTCAAAATATGTTCTCTGCTTATGACATTGTAAAACTGGAGACTACATGGAGACTGGATGAATATTAAGACTAGATTATTTAGCTTTATCAAGAACTGGAAAATTTTTCTCAGCCCATTTCAATACCTCAATTCTTCATTACAAGTAGGAATAATGTGAAACCTCTTTCTTTAACGACAACCATCTTCTTGAATTCTCATCCCATTAAATGGTAAATAGGACCGTCGCACTCTTGCAATGTGTTATTGTTAAATTGTTAAAGAGATTGGGTCATTAAAATATTTATTTATCGCTTGTTATGTACAGAACAGAAGGTGCAGGATCAGAAATGTTGTTTCTCAACTAAGAATCCACCTGTAGTTTTCTGACTTTTCAGTGCGTGCATATGCTTACAGTGTTTTCCAAACAAGTCATCATCAGATTTGATTGGTTTTAAATGAACGAAGTTCCATTTCCTCAATTGCCTCATAGAAAGTTGGACCTAACTTTAGTAAGACACTCAATCATAATTTATGTAGATACTTCGATACTTGATTCGCACAATTTCTTAAACTCAATTGGTTTAAATATGCTTGGTAAACCCTTTGTTGTGCTGCTATAACCCGTGAAAAAGCTAACTTCAGGCAGTCAGGTATACCAAAGGTTAGAGATCAAGCCTACTGCTCAACACACTTGATATCTATTACTGCCGATTCTACGAATCGGCTGATGTGGGCAACAGCACTCGAACGTGAACTAAGATTGTGTTGATACAGTAAATGCCCACGTGTCTACAGCATTAAGAGGAAGAGTCTGCAATCTCACAATACTGGCATTGGTTCCTCGACTTTCACATGGTCTTTAGGCTCCTCCCTCATTCTTTTTCTTTCTATGTGAGCTCTGTAGATTCATAGTCCTAGAACTATATATATCTAGTTTTGCTTTGTTAGCTAATACATGTTTTTCTTTGTGTTGCTATAGCTTAGCAACTGTTCTTTGAACATGACCAGCACTTATTCAACCGCGAAGATATGTCCCTATAAGAAAAAGAACTGTGAAGAGAGCGAAATGCTGAGTCTGGATCCAGGTGAGAAAATATCACTGTACATTATGCCTATATTTCTCATGTGTACCTGCACATGGAGAAGATATGCGATATGTCGGGGTGGAAATTGTGTACAGTTATGGAAAGCAAACAGATGATGTAGTGGTTAACACCCCTGCATTCAAAGCAGGTCTCCCGGGTTCGATTCCATCTATTTGCCATTTTCACCTGGCCAAAATTTATCACAACATTGGAACTGTTTCATTTTGTTTGAAGTCTCACTTCTCATCTGTACTGAGACAGTGTGATGAATGTTTTATGTTTAGTAAATGAAACTATAAGTTTATTCATTCAATCTTTTTCAGGAATCGAAGAAAGAATATCTAAATCGAGGGACTATGATGAACTTGTTTACCTTTGGGAAGAGTGGCGCAAACAATCTGGCAAGAAAATGCGAGAAAATTACAAGACATACGTGAACCTGAATAACAAAGCTGCTGAGATAAATGGTAAGGGTATTTCATGGTACGGATCGCACCACTCAGCGTGAGTTGATGTTGACACATGCGCACAAGTGCATCTGCCCCCTCCGCTTCCCACTCAACAATGTGATACACTCACTTTCCAAATTGATAAACTTTTGTAGTAAAAGATAAGCAGTTACAAACGTGTGGGATAATAAACTAAGTTACTCTCCGGAAACAAGCAAAGGACCATCCCATCAATTCAGATCAATGTCCAAACGGCAATAGCAGATTTAATATTTATAAAAGAAATTATTCAATAAATATGTACTGTTGTCTATTATTCAAAAACGAATTTTAGATATTATGTGAAGTAAAAATTTGAGATTAATAATACAAAAGTATTAATGGCATTCTCACTCATAGAAAAACCCGAGCCACAGAGATAATGTGCATAATTGTTTAGAGTTAGAAATAAATTATTATAAGTAAAAAGGATTAAAAACAACATGAATGAACAAAGGAATTTAATTAGTATCAAGAGTACTATAACAATGGCGTGATAAAGTATAACATGTATTAACATCACCCACATCATTTGAAGTCCCTATGGAAACCAATATTAATTAGGAAATTGAAACTCTCCTTAACTTCTTTTATTAAAATCAGTCAATTCTTTCACATTAAAGAAACAATAGCACATTAGAAAACTTTTAAATGCGGATTTGAAGGGAATTATACAAAATTATTCCGGAATTATATAGGCCTTTTTGAAAAAAGTTGTTGATATGCCAGGATGATGAATATTAACCTTATTATGAATGTTAGTGAATAGACTGTTTCTTTTGAAGCAGGGGTGGGATTTTAATAATTCTGTCATAACAAACATGACTATACATGTTTATGCAAGGGAGAGGGAGAATATTTAATTCTCTAAATAAAGATTTGATAGTCCCAGTATGAGTGCTGTAACCAGTTAATGGGTTCTCTGAATGGGTCTTTTTACTTTGCGTCTTGATCTCTTCTCTTAGTTGGTGTGCTTTACAGTGATGTTATACTTCGAGACTTTGTTCCCAAACTTAGTGGAAAAGTTAACTATATACTATGATACATAAAAGGGGGTAGAGAAAATTCAATATCATTCCTCAGGGAAGTACAAAACAAAATGCCAACTTGAACAAAATAAACCTCAAACCTCTATCTCAGGAATCACTCTTTATTTTTGTAATCAGATGATGCTCAGTGACGTTATGTCAAGCAACCTTCATGTCTATAGTAGATGTAATTGAAGTGGAAGATCTGTGTGTGAGGTAAGATGTCACCGGACGATGTGAGAAGCGAGTCACAAAAGAAAGTTGGCAACAAACTGATTTTTTTTTGTTGAAATTGTTGTAAACATAATACAAGCTTCACGATGAAAAATATGGCTGCATAATTGGTGTATTTCAATAATTTTTAATGTGTATGATGGCAACGCTATTGAATACTTCAATAGTTCATGGGTACTACTACAAATCCAACAAGTGGTAAAAGGAACTCCATTCTTATCGCATTAAGTTTGTGTTTGTTAGTGTGACCTGTGACTTCCCACTTATATGTGAATCGTAGTATTGCAAATGGGAAGAACTTTGGTCAAGGAGAAGAACTATAGAGGGAGACAGTATCTCTCATGGCCTAATTTTCCTCTCCACACTTCATGTTAATTGGCGCTATGAGTAAAAGGTTAATATATTCTCTCGGACTCGGGACGTTTTTCAAAAAGGTTGTGCCTTTCTTTGGTATTATATAAGCAAACTAATAAAAAAATGGATAACCGAGAGAAGCTGAAGTCGTGTTGTGGCATGCTCTTGAGATCCTCCCATGTGTGCTGTATTCTTCAAATCTTCTTGTCATCCCCTTGCCCCTTCATTTGCCCCAACGAACTTGATTCGGCTGCAGTAAGAAAACTCCAAAGGATTGGTGGAGAACCTCCAGAAGGTCACATGCACTAGGGAAAGAATATGTAAAAATTAATAGCAAAGTATTGTTCTCNTTCTTGTCATCCCCTTGCCCCTTCATTTGCCCCAACGAACTTGATTCGGCTGCAGTAAGGAAACTCCAAAGGATTGGTGGAGAACCTCCAGAAGGTCACATGCACTAGGGAAAGAATATGTAAAAATTAATAGCAAAGTATTGTTCTCGCCCAAGAGAAGGATGATTAACTAATGTAACAACATGTGATATTAGACTGTGGATATTAGACCATCTATATAGTTTCTAAAATATATATATCCCCTGTTTTAAGATTTCAATGTATTACGGTATATTCGATAAGTCGAAAAATCCATTGAAAACTTCAGTAAAAATGGCCCTAGGTGTGGCCATCTGTTATCGCCAAATGGCCATTGGTGGCCATTTGAAATGAAATGTCCATCAATGGTTCAGCATTAGGTGGCCACTTTAAAGGAACAGCCATTTGACGTTCACAGATGGTCACTGTTACTAAAGAAAAATAGTTTATAAAAGTATTTATTTTTCACTCTTTTCAAATTTATCATTACACATATGATACAGTTAGGAAAAAGAGCGACGTTCACACGTCCAAAGCAGTGCGAGAGTGTTGCTCACATGCGCTCCCACTCCACTACATCCCAGTTAATTGGTATTTGGTGATATAATATTGTAATGGACCAGACGGAATGAAGGGAAGCAGCTTAAATAAACTCTGTTTTCTTCTTGTGTTAGATTTCAATGACATGGGTGAAATGTGGAGGCATGATTATGACTCTGTGACTTTGAAAGATGATATGTTGCAACTCTGGGAAACCATTGAACCTCTGTATCACGAGCTTCACAAGTACGTTGGCAACAAGCTCAGAGCAAAGTATCCGCAGTTGGAAAATTTCTCTGAGAACCTATTACCTGCTCATATATTTGGTAAGTAATTTTTATCCTTAAATAACTGTGTTAAGTAAATACGATTCATGAATTGGGCAGCTGGGGACTATACTGTATTTCAAGTAAAAATTGTGGTACAACAATATAAAAATGTAAGTCTGTTATAAAATGTAGTTTAAAAGTTACAAATATATTTTCGCGATATTGAAATAATTTTGAGGTACTATTTGTTTCCATGCACTATTTCTTCTCTCATTAAAAATTAGAGATTAATCCTCAGTTAATATTAGTAACTTATCGATTAGTACTTGTTAGATCTGAGGTGTTTCGCTGAATTTTTGTAAAAATAATTCTGTCTGGTTAATAAAGTATACAAGTCATATATGAAATGTTTTACATGCCATGAAGAGTTATTTATGTTACCTATCCAAAATTGGACAGTGATCTTCAAACGTTTTGTAAACTTCACAGTTCCTGATTTGTATGTATCATAAAGTTAATAATTAATGTGTTGCTGTTTGATTTGTTTATATTCTCAGGTAACATGTGGGCTCAAAGTTGGATAAATATCTTTGACCTAGTTAAGCCATTTCCTGAGAGTTCTGCTGTTAACGTCACCCAAAGTCTAATAGAACAGGTGAGATTAGTACTATTATCATTTGGAATGTATAATATCTTTCATACAAGACATAAAAGCTCTTTCAAATCCATTACTAACATCCCCACAATATTCTTCTTGTTTCAGAATTACACTGCTGAAAAAATGTTTCAAACATCCGATGAATTCTATCTCTCTTTAGGACTGAAGAACAATTCTATGTCTTATGGGGAACTGGCGATGATAACAAAGCCTTCTGACAAGGAGGTTGTGTGTCACGCATCCGCCTGGGATTTCTGCAATGGAGAGGATTTTAGGTAGGGTATCTCCCTTAGCATATTGTTCGTCTGTAATATGGTCAAACACATCATGAAGAGAACAATACACTTCAAAGTAGCGTCTTTGCTTGTAAGATTAGAGCAAGGGAACGTGTTGTCGATCGTAAGTGACATTTTCCATATGTTAGGTTTTCCTCATCCAATCCAGACAATTCCGGTCTTAAATCCAGAACTTCTTCTTAAGAATGGGACAAATAACTGCACCGTATAGTGCCTTTTAAGCAAGAGGGGAAGGGACCACACTATTGGAATAAAAATAACACGATATTTTAGTTTGCACTTGTATAGAAAGTTGTCCTCATGAGAGCTTGATGTACGGAATCAAGCTTTAGAACACGTAAGCTTTAGCAATCAAGCTTTAAAAACTTTAGAACACGTAACTTCTCATAACAGCTACTATGCGCAAATTCTCGTATCCCGCTTGGCACCAGCTGTTACCCGATGCTCGTCTCTTATTGGCGGAGTAGGGAGAAAGGGAGGAAGGTACTTTACAATCACATGACCAACTACTGCTGATTAACACCACTATGAGAAACTGCGTGTAGTATTTTCCAGAAAAATGAGAAATACTGCATCATATTTCTGCCCCTGATGGTTCTCTCTTCATTAAGATGTCTAGTAGAAGCCGGCTTGCATTCGCAGGTTTCTTATCAGTAGTGCTGTATCTTTTCGATGGATGTTCACAGTAAGCTCTCGAATAGTAGAGTGCTCCGCCAACTCTGCTCTCAGGAAAAGTTTACTAGATACATGGGTTGTTGAACGTGCCTTATGTTGAAAGAACTGCACAGTGTTAAACAACGAGTTATATAGGCATGGCAGAGCTAAGTTGAGGCAGTATCCTTGTGGGCAAAGGTTAAATATTAAGCCCCCTTCTGTCACAGCTGGCATGTCAAATATTGCAAGTTCAGCAATGGGCCTATTTTATTTATGGGTAATATATTAATCAATATTTTAAACTAAATTTTAAATTCTTGGCAATTGTTATAATTTTGTGAACACACAAGATTTTGTTTATTTGATGCATTTCATTTAAGATAATATTTATGAAATTTGTGTTGTAAAACCATTATTTTAAAACAAACATGGTCCCTGATTAGCCACCCCTTGATTACAGTCTAGATCTACCACTGCATGTGCTATAATTCCAACATTTGATAAGTCAAAATGTTTGTCCATGTCTGGGATTAATCGGACAATAGAGCAAGTGAGAGTAATTTCTTACAATAAATTAAACCAGAATGTAGGTTGTACCACTTAAAATTTTTCCTACATTATTTGAGCATTCTTCTTTGTTTGAAGAATTAAGATGTGCACCAAAATTAACATGGAAGACTTTGTTACAATTCATCATGAGATGGGACACATCCAATACTTCATCCAGTACAAAGACCAGCCCTATGTGTTTCGAAAAGGAGCTAATCCAGGTAGGTTTTAATTATTTCCCCAGCTTTCACTTTTCAATAATAAGGTTCCATCCGGGGTTGCTATTGTTTTATCTTCAGATATATGTTGACAACAGGATGCAAGTTGGAATAATAAAGGGAAAAATGAGAAGAATCCTTTTCTATTAAACTAGCAATAATTCTATGTAAGAATATATTATTGGACTTTTCTCAAGAACAGGTACGCATGCATGCATACATGCATGCGTGCGTGCCTGCGTTAATAAAATTTACAGACTTTATATATCTTGATATGAAAAAAGCATTAATTTGATCTCATTTCTGAGCCATTGAAGAGCATAATCTGAATCTGTATCTGAAATAATTCAGTATTTCATAAATACTGCAATTGTAGCAGAATTGATGAACAATTGAGATGCAATTAGCAGATGTTGCATTTGTTCCTTATCTTTCATTTTAAAGGACCCAGGTCAATATTGTCGATCTACCAATTTAAAATTATTTAAATAAATTTAACCAAAACATTTTAAAAATATTTTTCATGTTTTATTCATGGGTACTTGGTTACTGTTCTCCAAAGACTACTTGTTGCACCATGCAGGAACACATACAATAGGTCCTCTTATTCTTTCCGTACATGAGTAGAGAAGAATTTTAAAAAAAAATCTTACAAAAAAAATTAAATGACTGATTCTCAGGTTTTCATGAAGCAATTGGAGATACAATAGCTCTCTCAGTATCAACCCCAAATCATCTTAAGAAAGTGGGTTTGCTAGATGAGTCCTATCTAGACACATATGAAGATAATATCAATGCACTGATGAGCACGGCTTTGGAAAAGGTAAGTTGATAATATTATTTATCATTTTGAAATATTATTCTTTTGTTTTACTACTATATGTTTGAACAGGTTGAAAGCAAACAATAAAAATAAAACTCAAGAAGCAAACATAAATATACCCAAGTTTTATTTGAATTATCTTTGGGAAAATATTTGAAAAATAGAGATGTTAGCAATAGTTTGAAACCAAACTATATCAAGTATTGTGACTCATTATCTTAATATTTCAATAAAAATAAGTCAATACAGTTTTAATGAAATCTACTATTTTATTAAATATTTTCTATGGTAGAATTGGATATTTAATTTCAAGGCATCTCTCGATGTCACAGTGTAAAGGTAATAATGTATAATAGATATCAGCTTTTCTGAAATAATGTATAATAGATATAAGCTTTTATTTTAGTGTGTACTTCTCAAAACACAAAAAATCATCATTTGTTATATGAGGAGTTACGTTAATTAACAAAAATTTATCGTCTAAATTACGCAGGCTAAACTTCCCATTTAGTGGTTGATGTTCTCCTTTATTTATAACTCCACTCACCGGTCTAACCTGTTTTTATTTTCCTCGGAAGTATCAGACATATAGGTACTAATCTAATGAGGTGAAGTCTGTGGTATGATTTGAGGATTTCACTCGTGACTCATTAGTGAAATAAATTTTAGTGCTGTGAGACATCTCTTGATCCCAACTGCATGTGGTTACAAAAAGATATGAAAATGGTGAAATTGATTTATTCCTATTTCTTGATGCTATTTTAGTGCTTTGTTATTTTAACCCATTGTTGTCTGAATTTTTTAAAACTTTTTGCAATATTTTTAGTGTGATAATGTGCGGGAACTAAAAACTTTTTACACTGGTAAACTGTCTCTGATCTACCAACATTGCCATCTATCATTGCCAAACCTTGCCAAAGCTTTTGATTTTGATTTCTTACGATGATATTGTCATTTCCTTTTTGGCTGTCATCCTCTTCATTTCATTTTTAATGAAGTTTGAAAATTTATTAAAAATTACAATTGTTAATGTTTATAAATAACAGCACAGTGACTTTTTTCAAGCAGCTAACTTGGTTTCTGCTGTCGGGTTTCGAAGTCCTGACCGAGAACCGACGAAAAAATAGGTGGTTCTAATCGAAGAGATGACGTTGAGATTGTCAGAATACGCTTTTGCGTCGGCAAAAATGTGCGTTTGCGGGAGCATGAAGGAATTTATAGAATCCTTTCTTCCCGGCATTCACTAACCTACATATGCTATTGGCTTGAAGTTAAAAGATTTTGAGATTTTAATTGCCCTATTTTAAGGGAATTTTTATTACACAGAATTACGAAATGGCAATTACTTAGAGTGATCGTGTTCTACTCAGAGGTCCTCCTGCCCTTGAGATTTAACTATTGCATAAATATCGATTTGTTTAGTCCTGGGGAGAAAATCCACTGAGTATTTTGATTACTCAACATTGATTCGATTTCGTCTCGAATTTCTTTCCTCGAGATGAAGCTTAAAAATTCTGAGAAATCCCTACTAGTTTTGACAAAGGTTTTTGCATTGTCAGACATAATCGTTTTACGAAAACCGAACTGGGATGAGATCCTGGTGAGACAGGCTTATGAAATGCTTGGTATTGAGGGATTCAATTAAGTTCAAACACACTGCTTTTGAAATTGACAGACAAAAACAGATATATA
>NNCF01129211.1:123151-137575 GCA_002313205.1 Laupala kohalensis
CATAGAGAATTCTATTTACAACAAAACATTGTGTTTTTAAATCAGCTTATCAATGCTTTTTACTGGAAAGGTCTAGCATTAAAAATAACAAAGATATTCCATTTTTTATTATTTTTAAAAAGGCTCAAAAAATTTTCTTATTTTAAACATAGAATTTCAAGACCTTGGTTTATGACCTCTAACAATGGTTTATAAATTTTCAATTATTGTTAGTTAAGCTTAAAAATGCAATTGGCCAAACCCTTTTTTATAAAAAATTAACAAAGTTGTGCAAAGATTGTGGTTTACGCCTGTTGGGATAAATAAATAGGATTTTACAAATATTATTGCACACTTGTGAAGCATCACAAATCTCACGTCTAAGGTGTGTCTAACCTACTTTCAATAAATATTTGCAAAATTATAACAATAACAAAAAATGAACGATTTTCATGTTGTTGCTTTTTCAGTAACTTTTTTATTTGTTGATTGAAAATTTAATTTCAATTTAAAAAGTATCTAATTGTAGGTATTTTTATTACACACAAATCCTCATTTCTTCACTTTCTCTATGATTGATAGTTTCTTTAATATTTTGGAGAAAATACTTTCCAATTTTTTGTTTCAATAAAAGTATGTCGTGAGCCATATTTGATGAAACTAAAGATAAGAGGCCTTTTCTACCAATGCTTCAAAGATAATTCTGCAATAAAATTGCTACTTTATTTGTTTTCGATTTCAGTCTTTTTTCGCTACATATGGTCAGGACTAAATTCCTCATCACTGTCATTCAAAGTCTATCACCCTGTATGTAAATTCATTTGATTCAACAAACATTTCATTTCATAAATGCCTTGACACCGCCATGATCACGTACTTCAACAACACACTACCACCACTTCACTCAAAACATCAGTGTAAAATAAAATATCGATTAAGATCGATCAATATTGAATAATGAAGTTTCAGAGCACTAGTAGAAATAAAGACATGAATGCTATCTAGTAACAATAAATTGAAATCTGACCTAAAAGTACAGGGTGGATGCTGCCCCTATTTCATCAGAAGGTCAATTGGATGAAGACAGGCAGTGCCCATTTTTTGTTTCCAATGGGTTAAGAATAAATTCTGTTTTAACACGTGTCTGGGCTGATGAATGTGAAAGATGATATGTCTGAACAGGGTCATGAGGGTCTTTTATTTTATGTCATTTTGTATTTTATCTTTGTGCTACTCCTTCTTATTTACCAAAAAATCATAGTTTCTCTTCTATTTCAAGATTTTCCTATGTATTAACATATGTGTTTGAAGTACAAAATTTAAATAAGTATATTTGATTCTAAGAAATATGAGTGTGGATTAAATATGTACCTTTTGCTGATTTAGATTTCCTAAAATACTTATCGATTCATAAATGGAAAAAAAAAATTGGTTTCAAAGTATTATGGGGTACACTTTAATTTGTCCTGTGCTGTGATATGAAATGACTTTTGTCATCACAAGATTTGAGGATTTAAGAGAATTCTTTGTCATTTTAGGTTGCATTCTTGCCCTTCGGTCTCCTAATTGATATGTGGCGCTGGGATGTATTCTCTGGCAATGTAACCAGTGATGAATGGAATGCACACTGGTGGAATCTCAGGTGAGGTACATGATAGTATTGATATTATAGAAGAACCAAAATCACAAGTGGGTTTGACCTCAGCACTGGACCGACATAAAGCTATACAGCTGCAAAACTGACTGCATTGACAGATTTTTCTACCATTTCATCAGCACAAGAAGCTGCCATGTTTATTCCCATACATTTTCCATGAAATGCTAGGTCACATGTTGGCTGGACTTGAATATTTTGGGACTCTCAATAGTCCCTTCAGGAATTAATATTACAAAGTCATATCACTCAAGTAAAGAAAATTGAAATTGCTACTCTTTGCTGAATGCTAATTCTTAATAATTTGTGAATTATGGGTTTCAGTACCACTATCTCTCTTTCAGTGACCTGTTATGGTGTACAATGTGAATAAAACTGTTTTGATTTTACTAGACACTCTGCATGCAGTTTTACAAAAATCATGATATAGTATGGTTAGATGTTTAGAGAGATGACTAGAGAGTCATGACACAAGTCGCTAGTAATTGGGAAGTATGTTAAAGTTTGACTATCTGCAGCCAATGAGTTTGCCCAAACTCTGCACTTGTACTGCCAGTTCAACAATGGAAAATTATGTTGTTTCATACGGTGATGTCACACCAACGGCAAAAGGTGCTCAAATACAATGAGATCAGAACATGCTGTTGATTTAGCTGTGTAAAGACTGAATAGTTTTTGTTTCAGTATGCCAATATTTTCAGTTTTAGATTTAAAATTTAATACTATAAATAATTTTTTATCATCAACTTAATAATACGATAAGTGGCAATATCTGAAAACATAGTTTAAATTGTATTTGGGACTCCCCTTGGACGTATTGTCTGGGAATTTGGTTTTGAGACATAGGGATGTTTGATATAGGTTTTTGATAGAAAGCTTTTAGTTTAATGTGTTGTGTCAAAATTCATATTTTAAGTATGTGCAGATGTGGTAAGTGCTCTTTTACAAATATTGAGTTAGCTGCATGACCTCAGAGAACTTTTAATTTATGTCCAATTGTAAAAAATTCTTCAAATTTTTAATTTTTATGACAGTAATTTTGTTATGACTGACATGACTGATAAGAACTTCAAAGAATGTTTAAAGACAGATTTTCCATGTGACATTAAAAATTAAATTATTATCTTAAATTAGAGAAAATCAAAAGTACTTTTCACTTTCACCCATATAATCCCTCAATTAACTTTTATTGTTACTACTTTTACCCTTAAATGATTGGTTTCAAGTTAGAAGATATAAAACTCTAAAGAGTTGGTGAATGTATATTCCTGGGTTTAATTTTTTATCATAATTAAAGTGCAGAATAAACACATTGAATCTGTAATTACATTAAACTAAATGTAT
This sequence comes from Laupala kohalensis, assembly GCA_002313205.1. Classification (NCBI taxonomy): domain Eukaryota; kingdom Metazoa; phylum Arthropoda; class Insecta; order Orthoptera; family Trigonidiidae; genus Laupala; species Laupala kohalensis. Next base: position 126,129 of record NNCF01129211.1, read on the forward strand.
TGTTTGTTATAACATTTCTGTTTCTGATGGTTAGGGAAACAATTCAGCGTGTGACACCTCCCGTTAACCGCACTGAAGATGACTTCGATCCTGGTGCAAAGTTCCATGTGCCAGGTGATTCACAGTATATTGCGTAAGTATGATTAAATTGACTTGAAATTGAGTGGAATTTCTTTCTCCTGCCCCCGTATATTCAATAAAAACACACCCCATTTTTCAAATGTAGGCATTGTTTAATCTACTTAAAGATCATTCTGAATCTGTAGCTGCATGACTAAAAATATTATTTGTTTAAATTTTTATTAATGGATTATTAATAATGAATTGTTCTTTCTAATTTTTCCTACCTTTATTTTGACATGTTTCACTAAAAATGAACCTGTTGCAGATACTTCATTGCTCACATTCTCCAGTTCCAATTTCACAAGGCTTTATGTATAGCTGCTGGACAATATGAACCCCAAAATGCCACTAAACCACTACATAAATGTGATATTTATGAATCCATAGCCGCTGGACGACTACTGGAGTAAGTAAAACCTTATTTCACATGTTGTTTGTGGTTCTTTACTTTATTATCATTGATATAAATACAAATATATCCTAATACAATCTTTTAATGATTTATTTCTTTTTGTAATAACAGTTTATTTTGTCTGTTCTCAACCTTGGCATGGTATTTTATCTGTAGTCATGTCTTGGCCTGGGATTTTCCCTGATTTTTCTTCGGACAGAGTCAGATTTATATATTGACCCTCTCATCAAACACTTGATATTTTTATTATTACAAATCTCAAATTATAAGCAATTTTAATAGTTATAATTGAAATTGATTAATTAGCAATGTTTTTGGAATAATTAAAAGAAAACAACAACAACATATTTATTGAATAACTTTATGATAATATATTGGAAATTACATAAGTTGAATATTCTGTAGATATAATAAGTAGCTAACTAGATTTTTTCCACTTTTTTGACGGGGCGGTGCATGTTGTGATTTTGCTTTTGGGAATAGAAATATTAAATTTGCCTATGGGCCCTTGCTTGCTTATAGAGTATAAATTCATTTTTTATCCTCCATGTACATTTTTATGTTGCCAAAGTTGAATTATTTTGTATGTTATGCATATCAACTCTGGCAAAGTTTTACAATTCAGAGAAGTTGTTCATTAAAAGAATTGATGCTTTAGTGGTTAAATGTCTTGTAATAGGCTGCCAAACTACAATGTTCAAAGCAACAATTTTTAGAGCACTAAATTAAGAATAGAGTTTTGTTTGTGAAAATAAGGCCTGCTCCTTTGTCATTTCACTTGATTCACTGCAATTTCACTGGATCCTAGGAATTACAAGGATCATATCGTCAGTTATGTTCAATAATGTATTTTATGTTATTCTTCCCTTGCAGAGACCTTATTGAAATTTTTTTATTTGGTTATTGCAACTCAGGAATGCCATTCTGCTTAGGCAATGTTTTCTTACACTTCTAAGTTAGTAGGGAGAAGAGTTATGGGTCTATGATCACTGGGTGACATCGTTAGATTGAATTTCAGAATAGGTCTTACTAGTGCAGTTTTCCGTAATTGTGGAAAAGAACTGGTTGTAAGAGAAATATTGATTTTGTGGCTTATAATGAGGAGAATAGCATCTAGGATGAGATACAATTGATGTGCATTTATTATATCAGATTGATCTACACAACCTCATTATTCTCTTAATTTCTGGTTGTTCTGTGTCTGAAATTGTAGCTTTCTCTGAATTACAGTTTCAAAAGCTTTTCCAATTTATGATGTTGGTCAACATCTTTTGCCATGTTAGTAAAATATTGACTATCTCTATTTGTAGCACAATATCATCTGAATTTCTACTTCTACTAATTGTCGATGTTTGTAGATTATCCCAAAGTGTTTTAGATCTGGTTATTTTAATAAACCACAAAAATATCTAATTTTTTAATTCCAAATCTTTTGATTAACTAAGTTTGTAAGGTTTAAAAATTTTATTGCTTTTGTGGACAATATGCAGGTCTTAAACATACAGAAATCTCTTAAATTGTGGTGAACCTCACCGCCAGGTAACAGATTATTAAAGTTATGTTGAATGAAAATGGGAATGAACTGGGCTGAGAGGTAAATGGGATGGTGCAGTTGGTAAGTGCATCAGTGTGTTAGCTGGGGGCCCCGAGCTCATATCTTGGTCCCATCTCCCATTTTCATTCAACATAACATAATTAATTCAGGTTTCAGTAAAAATACCATTTACATGAAATTGTTGGTTGAAATAAAGTGAAAAAATTGAAAATTGAATTGTTGGTTATTGGTACATTGAGAAGATACATATTTGTGAAAATACCTGGAGTCTGTTTTGTGGAATTTCTTAAAATTCTCTTCTGTCAATATATGAAGATGTATTGGAGAGACAAATTCCAGAATTATATTAGTGGAGGATTTATTCCAACAAGTGCTCCGAATAAAAATTACAATTGGAGAGACAAATTCCAGAATTATATTAGTGGAGGATTTATTCCAACAAGTGCTCCGAATAAAAATTACAATTTCGGAACTTGCATATTTTGAAACCACTTTCCCAAAACAAGATCCAAATACTTTATCATTATAGTATAAATATCAAGAAAGTCAAATGTAAACTTATATTGTGAATGAAGAAAACATGTGAACTAGTGGGACCAAACATTTTACACTTGAGTGTTTCACACATGGTATTAAATAGTTTGCAGGTTTCCTGGGCTGTAAATAATTATACTTTTATTGATTATTTTTATTTTAAGTCTAGAAAACCTGAATCACAATTTTATTTCAAAATTAATAAATTAAAAAAAAAACACATTTATTATAGCTTTAAAAAGCAATTTTTCCAAACAACTTTTATTAGCTCATAATAACATTTTATTGTTCACTTGTTNTTTAAAAAAACACACATTTATTATAGCTTTAAAAAGCAATTTTTCCAAACAACTTTTATTAGCTCATAATAACATTTTATTGTTCACTTGTTTTTCATCGTACTTCATTAAATCAACTTACTTTGCTTGCTGCGCAGCTCCCAAACCCTGGTTTAGGGTTCTTCCTCATCTATCTCACTGGTGTATTTCACTCCCAGGCACTCCGTTTTCAAGCAAGGATGTCTCATAGCAGTAACAATCTATTACTAATGTGACACAGGGTGGAAAGCATTTCAGAGTCTCTCTTATTCAAGCAATACTCAAATGTATTTATATACTGTGTTTAAGATAACGTAAAAAAAAAATTAAATTAAAACTGAAGTCAAGAAGTTCAGAGATAAATTTTTTCTGTTTTATATATTGAAGTTCAAGTTTACATCTGTTCATAATATTTTAGTACAATTTTGAAGACCTGTTGCACGATGAGGTGCAGGGTTGACAACCCCCCATGGTACACTACTGTCTCCAAGACATGAACAACAGTGTATCATTATTTACAATCCAAGTTTCTTTTTAGTTGAACAATATTGGGATGATTTTTCATTTTAAAAATGATATAAAGAGCTGGGTATGAATAAAATTGTTCTTGCACGTACCTTGCGTCATACTGAGTCAAGGGCAACACAAAACCAAATTTTTATTACAGTTTGAGTGCATGAAACACCCTGAAAGGGACTAACAAAATAAGGTGTTTGCCGTTTTATACTAACGATGATAAATGGGTTAGAATTCCCAAAAAATTTATTCTCCTCTTGATCTACCCTGCAGGCATTACACCCATATATATGCAGAAGGAGAGAATTGTATTTCATTTAGTACTTCTTCTGTTTCAGGAAAGGTTTAAAGCTTGGTGGGTCCCAAAACTGGGAAGAGGCATTGAATGCTATAACTGGAGAGCAAGGTTATTCTGGAAAAGCCCTCATGGAGTATTTCCAACCTCTGTATGAATTTCTGATTGAGGAAAATGAAAAAGAGTCCACGAATGATGAAGGTGGATCCACGAATTCCCAGCTTGTTCCAATAATTGTGGGTTCAGTGTTAGGTGGGGTACTTGTGTGCATACTAATTGGTTACTGTGTAATCAGGAGGAGAAATTCCAAGCGTAGTATTTCAGTGATTTCAGGAAACTCAGGATCAAAAAATTTACCATGAACCAATGAGATATTGCAGGATCAATATTGACTTCAAAGTGTAATTATCCACAAATCATCATAAAGTTGAAAGAACTGCTTGTGTGATTGTTCTATTTTCCTCTGTATCAATTGAGTTTCATGATCTTTTATCAATATTGCTAGTATGATATTCTCGTGTATTCTATTGTTTTGCTCTGGAAACACCTTCAAAGTCTAAGAATGCAGGTTAGTTGATTAAAATTAGTTCCCAGTTTTCTTTAGGAGCAGATATATAATGAGTACATTCCATTAGATGTAGTTAGAAATGATTGATTTCTCTAATCATCTATTGGGTATTTAATAATTACTGGAGTAAGAGTAATTAGACATAAGTAATTGAATACCTTGAGACTGAATATATCATGTGCCTTCTGAATGCAAATTTGTGGGATTTTTGCTGTTTTAATGTGATACTGCAGCTATATTTTATTTTCCTAGTCTCTAAGATATTCTATTTCTATTTCTAAGTTAATTAAAGAATATGTTATATCATATCATATTCGAGAAATCTTGTATTTCTTTCATAGTCAATGTTTATTTCCAGAGTTTGACTAAAGATTTTTTATAAAATTTAAAAACTTTGCATAATGTATTTGACAAATTACTGGTGTATTTGATAAAATACAATTATGAAAATCCTTTCATTATTGGTCTATTCTCTTCTCTAGCTGCATTGTATTAGCTAGTCAAGAAGCAATAGCAAAATATCGTGTTTTCTTGTAGAATATCTTTTTTTATTATTTGGGTGAGGTAGTTTAGTGGAGACTGCAATTTTACGGTTTTAATGTTTTTTAGGATACTTACTTCATGCAACTTTTGAATCTATAATTTTGTAATTCATACTGCAAACTGCGCATTTAAATTTCATGTATTATTTATGGATGGAGATACTAGTTCTAGAGCTGTATATAACATCATATGTACATTTTTTTGTGAGTAATTTTACTCCACCAATAACTTTAACAGTGTTTATAAGGAGAGATACTTTGTAAAATATCTTTGAGAAGTAATGTTAAAGGTGTGAAACTCATTTGTACAAACCATGTTTCAATATGTTTGCTCTATGTGAGTTACATATTAATGTATATAACTTTCTTAATTTGATAGAAGTGTAATTCATTGATTTCTTTTTTATCAGAATAAATGATTTTTGAAGGTAACAAGATACACGCTAAGTGTCAAAAAGAAGATATTCTTATGTATCCTGTTAACATTTTGTCCTGCTGATTTTGACACCTATTTCCTTTCCTTTTTCTCTATTTTATTTAAAACTTTTATGGAATAGTGATTATGTCTATTATATATAAATATATTCTCTTTGATACAACAACCATTTACAGATGTTTATTGGACTTATACTACATTTGTACTGCAATTATATTATGATAATCCAAATGTATTATAAGATCAATAAACATTTGTAAATGGTTAATGTATCGTTGTGAATTGTTTTACCTCATCAATTTCATGATGTGATGTCATTTTGTAAACTGAATACATTAAGAAGAATTTCCTTACCACCCGTTTCAGTCACTCAGTAACCTCGCATGACATTTTGAGTATACATTCTCATCTTGGAGAACGGATAGTGCAAGTTGTCAAATACACGTATTAAACTTTATCGTCAAAAAAGCAGTTGCAAACTGCATATGACCATGTGAGGGGCAATAAACTTCAGTTACTCTCCAGAAACAAGCAAGGGACCACCAATTCCGATCAAGGATGGATTTAATATTTATAAAAATTATTTAATAAATATGTACTGTTATCCAAGGACAAGGATATTTAATAACGAGAACTGTTATTCAAGGACATAATTTATTTATGCATTTATTTAGTCTATTCACTTTAAATAATGAAAAGAGTAAAGAGAGAGTTGATTAAGTTCAAACACAAACGGCCCTTTCTCTGTTGATCATGTTAGGGTCTATGTCTGAAAAAGGATACACCAAGATTTCTAAAATTTCCAATTTTCATAGAGAAACATCATAAAAAAACTAAAAAAATTTCATCATTCAAGACTTAAACTTCAACCCTGAATTTGAGTTCAACAAACCTAGAAACTTTCTACTTCCAGGTGAAAAAAAATTGAAATATACAAATAATACATTTAAATCCCCCAAGAAACACTATTTTGTAAGTTAAATCTCTTATTCATTTCAACACACTGGAAGGGGTTACTATAATCCATGAACTGGAATTTTGTTGGCATTATGAACTCAATGAATCAATTAAATACTTCATACGACCTTGTTTATAAGCAGACCAATTTACTTACAAGAAACTTGCACTACATGTATTTATATGTGTACAACAACCAACTTGGAAAGCAATCTGCTTTACAAAATAAGAACCTTGCAAGTAAATACAGAGCTGTTGAATAAATATAAATTAAAACTCTTTTTAACTCGCAGCAGACATTACACAATGTTTCATCTCAAATATGAGACATCTACAGGGGCCACAAAGTGACTGAACATCACCACTGCAACATTAAATACAATTCTTTTCAAAGTTAAGGTATGAAGTGAATTGTGGAATATTACATGTGTGCATGTATTAGAAAAGTGTTACCTAGTTAAATATTTTTCATGAAAAGGTGATTCCGGAATACTGTTGCAACTTGTGCTAGTAGATTCATCAACAGCTCTGTATTTACCTGCAAGGTTCTTATTTTGTAAAGCTGGCTTGCTTTCCAAGTTGGCTGTTTTGATTTGTATTGAAATTTCAATCATTCACACTATCATTTTTGAGTAGAATGAATTATACTAATAAACATTCAATTGCAAATTTAACCATCATTATTTATATTTCTAAAACAAAAGTCTGCTCGTTATTTACTAAATGTGAAAATGAGGGCGTATTAAGTGTCTTCGGATCTTTAGCCCTTGTATGTGCTTTCATGTAACATACTTATACTTATGACAGATTGTGAGTATTAATCATTTTTTAAATCAAGTTAGCTCACAGATGATGTATTGGAAGCCAAGATGCATGTGAACCTCTTTTACAGAAAATTTAATTATACATTAAAATGTACTTTTCTTGAGATATTTCTGAAAAAACATTTTCCTGTACCCTTTATTAAACTGGGATAAAAAGTTTTAGCTTAAGTGGGACCTGATGTTTCATTTAAAAATGTTGACAGAGGTATATACATAATCTCATATCTATTGGAATTTTTCCGATGTTGAATGTAGTTTGAGTGTGTTATTAATAAATAAACATTATTGTCAAAAAGTTACAAACTGCATATGACCATGTGGAGATCAATAAACTAATTTACTCTGAAAGCAAGCAAAGGGACCATCCCATCAATTCCGATCAAGGGCCCGAAGGTAAAGGCGGATTTAACATATCAAAATACTCCTAATGATAAAAAAATTTGTTTGATGTGTGTTATAGTATTAACAAATACCAACAAATATTGTATTTAATAAATCATAGAAAAGTCATTTAACAAATACGTGTTGTTATTAAGCTATAAATCATTCAGAGGGTATTGTTAATAATTCGTCACTATTAAATAACACTAAATTCACTAATAATTATTTTAATTGATGCTGTCCCTAGGCAAGAACCTAGCGAGTCTTCATAAAAATCCGCCTCTACCCGAAGGAAAACCGGAGAAAAACGCGGGCCACGATGGGATTACAGAATTAATGTTCACAACCGTGCCTGGGTTGAGTACATATACAACTAAATTTATATGAATAATAAGACATAATACTGGCATGCAGGAAAATTGTTTTGAAATTGTTGTCAGATATTTTGAAAGTACTACAACAATGGTGTGATAAAGTAAAAGAAGGCATTAATTTTTACTAAAATCAATAACTTCTTTTACAGTGTAGAAGCACTGGTGCTGAAGGTAGCTTTTAACCGGGATTTGAAGAGATTCAATTTCATAATATTTTTAATTTTTGGGGGCAGGGAATTATATAGAACGATTCCCGAATGATTCGGCCCTTTTTGGCAAAGCGCGGTTGACACTCTTGGACGTTGAATATTATTCCTATTGCGAGTATTGTGTTCGTGAACAAAACTGTTTTGTATGAAACAAGGGTGGAGCTTCAGTAGTTCTGTCTTAGCAAACACGATAGTTTCATAAATATAAATGCAGGGAAGTGTTAAATATTTAATTACTTGAATCAAGGATTACAAGAGATTCGGGGGTGAGATTTACAAATTATTCGAACAATCCTCTTTTAAATTCTGAAAGTTTGGACGCTCTGCCCGGAACTATCCCTGAAGATGACGTCGTATCGTAAATGGAGTAAACATTTGCAAACTGTACGCAACGGGAAGTATGTGGACTAACAATTTTAATTAAGATTCGTAATGCGTAACACAATTTACTTAACTTAGAATAAAGATTGTCAACGTGACAATTCCATTTGAGATTGTCTTGAATATGAAGACCTAAAAACTTTGTATTAGTAACAGTTTTTAATTGTGTTCCGTTTAACGAAAGAGAAACCTGGGGTAAAATTTTTGTGATACTATTGTGAAATGAGATACTGTTTCGTCAGTGTTTACAATGAGGCGATTTGCATGGAACAAAGACGAGAGGTTAGACAAAAGTTTTTTACATAGTAGATTAGTGTAATCGGCAAAACGAACCATTTTGCAATCTGATGTGGAACAAAAAGAGTATATGGCCGAGAATTGAACCTTAGGAACTCCGCGTCGAAAGGAGAATTCCGTGATCGATGTCATCGAAAGCTTTGGATAAGTCAAGAAAAAAACCCTGAGGATTTTCTCCAAGGTCAAGAGATGTGGTAACATCGTTTAAGAAGGAAAATATGGCGCTTGTAGTGGAAAAGGATTTCCTAAAACCGTGTTGATCGTCAGAGAGAATGTTATTTTTTGATAAAAAATCTAGAAGACGCTTATAGAACAATTTTTCTAGGATTTTTGAGAAAGTGGGTAGTAGAGATATTNGGAAACACCCCTTCCGATAAAGAGCTATTAAAAATATTTATGAGTGGATTTAATATAGCGTGGGACGAAAATTTAACAATAAACTCAGGTATATTATCTATGCCTGTTGAAAATTTGTTTTTTAATGAACTGATGATTTTCATGATTTCACTGGCGTGGAATGGGGCATGTAGGTGGATATATTCAGAGTACATTGGTTTGGATTAGTTACTTTACCTACTTCTGTGAAATGAGAATTAAATGAATTTGCGATGTCAAGTGGATTTGATACGATTTTGCCATCGTTTAGCAGGGAAAAGTTTTCTTCGAGATTTTCAGGTGACTTGTATTTCTTAATAATATTCCACATGGTTTAGGACCGGTTGTTCGATTTTAGTATCTACCTGTCATTTTCCATAACTTTAGCTGCATAGATTACTATTCGGAGAATAGTATTATATTTACGGAAATAATTATGGAATTCGGGTGGTTGCATATAAAGTTTTGAAAGATAGTATAAACGGCGTTTGTTTTTGGAAGAAATTCTTATCCCTTGGGCGATCCATCTATTGTATTTCTTTGTGTTAATTAATTTACGTTTTATTGGGAAGCTACAGTTGTAATGTTTTAGGAATGTTGAAATAAATACACTGAATTTGTCGTCAGTGTTTTGGCAGTTGTAAACTTTTTTCCAAGTTTCCTCACGCAAATAATTTGTAAATATGGCTAAATTTGTGTCGTTAAACTGTCTAGAATACTTGTAAATGATTTTATGTGGTTTCATTTGATCTTTAATGGTCAACATTTGCGCAAGGTGATCGCTGTATCCGGCACAGAACACTTCAGAGGAATACGAATTTTATTGTTGACAATAATCTGATCTAGCAATGTTTGAGATGAAGTGGAGAGGCGAGTGGGGTCGTTTATCGTAGTTACTACGTTGATGGAGTCTATAAGATTCTTGAATCGATTTATGAGTGAATTTGCGCAATAGTGAGCGCTCTATGTTGAAATCACCATATATAATAATAGATTTTTTGGATTTACGTGTAATACGTTTTAAAATAATCTCAAAATTCGGAAAAAAATATGTCAAGATCTGATTGAGGAGGTCTATAAATACTCAAAATAATACCTATGTCGGTCAAATTAACTGCAGAAAATTCGAATACGCTAACAACGCAGAATTTCTCATAGTCTGACAATTGAGAAGATAAAATATCATTACGAACATAGATACACGTACCTCCGTGGGGATGTTTTCCTTTAAAATTTTGTCGACAGTAAGAACTTGCTAAATAATAATTAGAAATATGAGTATCATTGATGTTGCTAGTTGAAAGCCAATGTTTTGTGAGACATAGTAAATCGAATGGATTTTCGTGTACAAGAATTTCAATGTCTGTCAATTTGTTTGAAAGGGATTGGACATTATGATGAAATATAATTATCTTATTTTCGCAAAGAGTTTGTGATTCACGAGAAATTGAATCGAAGTTAGATTGTGGAGGGGAATATGAATTTGGTACATCATATATCATAAAATGACGTACATAATATATCATAATATAAATTTAGTATGTCATAATATGACGGCAATGATAGGTCGCGGAACCCAAAAGTTAATTTTCTTCTGAAAAGTTGCATGTTTCCGTCAGTTAATCAATTAATATGTAATTAAGTATAATAAATTAATGAAGCTGTTAATTTATTTATATTGGAATAAATTAATATACTCTGAAGTGGTTTAGCTAATTGATAAAACTTGACACACAACATGAGAATAAAATAAAATTAGCACCGAAGGACTGGTCGATTGCTGGCTTAGAACTAACCGGTGTGACGCTGCGCACACTGGCCACAAGATCCCAGGGTTATAAAAGAGGGGGTGCAGAAGCTTTTAACAGTGAGGTATGAGGTGTACCCAAGTTAAATGAAGCTTATGATCATTTAATGAGTGTTGTCTTGTAACTTACAATATGCGATTGGTTGGGTGATATGCGTGCCCAATTCATGGAGACTGTTATAATGTGGTATTTTTATGTAGTGTTGGTAGGTGGAGAGAATGTGTGACTGTATAAACTTTAGTAAGCCCTGATGAAGGTAACGTTCGTTACCGAAACGTTGGCAAAGTAATAATAAATAATTGGCCAAACCGCAAGAATTTTTTTCTGGTAATTTCCAATGGCTGATAACATCAATGTTATTCAGTGGTTTTGTGAGAATATCCGCAAGTCGTGAGAATGTTAGCAATACAAAACCAATATGCGATTTTTCTTGACACAATACAATCTGCATAATCAGAATTAATGTAAGCACGCAACTCAAGTGTGCTCCCACTGTTTCTAATAATAATAATAATAATAAATTTATTGTCAAAAAACAGTACA
>NNCF01129211.1:140413-168261 GCA_002313205.1 Laupala kohalensis
TTTTTTTTACAATAAATTTATTATTATTATTATTATTATTATTATAAATGCAATTTTAATGCTCAACTTCCCAGAACCTTCTCGGGGAGGAATATGTCAGGCCTTCATTTATTTAAAAACAAATGGAAACAATCATGACGTTCAAAAACTATTGGAAGATAATAATCCTTGATTGTGTATATTACATACATTAAATATTGTATGTTTGTTCGGTCCTAAACTGAAACGTATTATGTAAAGTACGATGATATATTGTGAATTGAAGAGTAAATACTAAATGTTTTTAACCACTTCCTCTCTTCACCGTTGTTCTCGTAGAATATTCATTAAGATTAAGGAAAATGCTTCAAATTTCCAAACGATGTCACATGTGTTTTGCAAGTTATAAAACGTCAATTTAATTTATTATATTTTTAAAGTAATAAGTTGTTTAGGGGTTATACACAAGGTTGTGGGGGTGTTTAATATTTACATTGACTTCCCATCAAATTTTACTTTAATTAATTTTCATCCCCTCCTTCATTACATTCCTTCTAGTTCGTTTATCTTTAGGAAAAAAATTTGAGACAAATTTTATTCTAGTCTATCTTTTTCGCTGGAACGTTTGCCATTTACTTGCCACATTCATCTTGTACATTAATTCAGCTCATTTTCCAAATCCCGCTTCTTTGGCAACGGTAAGATGGAGATTCCCATCATTCACAAAAAATCACCCCTAAAATTACGTTGCTCTTAATACATAAAAGTATATTCCTCCGATTATTACTTTATACAAGTCCGATTTGGGGCATAAAAACCACAGATAAATAAAATCCAGATTTTTTAGAACAAATTTGTAAGAAAGATTCTCAACGCGCCATGGTACATAAAAAATAGAAACATCCTTAAAGAACTACAATTTCCAACAATAGAACAGTCAATAATAAACTCCTCAAACAACTTCTACTCTGGTCTTCCTCATGTCTCTGGTGCCCTTCACTTTAAACTTGGAATTTTCCCGAATTTACCTACCCGCATTATAAATAAATACCCATCTCATAACTTTCTCATTCACATTAGCAACCGACAGAAACTCAAACGCTTCTCATAATCAATTAATCTTTTAATTCTTTCAATTTAATTTCACTTGGAGGGGTCCATTGACTTCCCCATTTAATAATTTCCGCATGCTCGAATTCGAACGACACATGTAGAGCAGAAATGCTGAGCGGTGTATTTTGTATCCACAAAATAAATAAATAAATATAAAAAAAAGATGGACATTATTTTAATTTTACCGTTTGGTTTCCCAACATCAACATTCTTGTTTCAAAATTGATTTTGTTTGGGACATAAGTTGAGGTGTGAAAATCGAAACAGAAAACCAAATATTTTCATTCCGCCGATGTAAAACAAGTTTACCGACATTTAAGAGAATACTCCTGGCGTTCGTAAGTGATGATTGATTAAACTCATGTGCGTTCATTAAATCATATATCAATGTTTTCGTTTATCAAAATGTGCATTACTCCCTAACCCTAGTTCTTGACTACGTGGCTTGAATTTCGAAGGAATGCATTTGAATACGATAGTTCTAAGTATTTACAAGTAATATCTATCCTCCTCTGCAATGTCTAATTGCTCTTAAAAGCTTCCAATGATTCTCAAGGATACCTTCACTAGGTTATTAGAAATCTTTGTATTTTATATAGCATTACGATAGTAGTTTATCTCTTAGAAAGAGGTTGAAATAAATACTTATTGGAAAAAAGGTATTATTTTGTTGGAGAGCGAGAAATTCTCCGGTTATAAATTTTCAAAACAATGTTTTAAAACATTGATTATTGCCAGAGTCCGAAATGTCTTTAAAAATTACATAAAAATAAAGCACATTGGTATGATAAGGACAACGGAATAATTGTTGCATATTATATAATTCCTCGTTAAATAAGTATTTATTATTCTTGTGGATCTCTGAACAATTATAAGTATCTCATTATTCGTTGGTAATGATATTAAACTTTTCCTCCCTTGTATTTTTTTACCGTAAATATTCTTGAAAAATTTTAAACTCCACTGCCTAGTTTCAAAGGGGTTCGGCAAGATAATATCACGACATATTCACACTAGAGAAAAGCGGGGGATTTGTTGCGTATTTACTAACTTATTAATTGTTTCAGAAACCATCAGTTTACTCACGTAGTAATACCTGTATTTATTTGCGTGTTTTAGCGGTATTTTTTTTTTTCAATAACATCTGCTATTACAGAAATGTAGCGCATATGTATTAAATATTAAATTATATTTGGGTTTCATTTCAGTTTACAGCATTCAGGAATGAAATTAATTTATTCGGGTTATCGATTGAAGTTAAACGGAGAGACACAAGAGGAGGCGTCGTTTCCTCATAGAAAATACTTAACACTATTTTTCACACTTTTTGACTCAACGGAATTTGTGAATCTTTAAACTTATTTTGGGCGACATCCTAGTAAACTAAATAAATATATAAATTTATTGTCAAAAAAGCAGTTACAAACTGTGTACGACCACGTGGATGACAAGAAACTAATTTACTCTCCGGAAGCAAGCAAGGGACCGTCTCATCAATTCCGATCAAGGGTCCTAAGGCAGAGACGGATTTAACATTTCAGCACACTTCTAAGATAAGAATAAAAAGAATTGAATGCGTGTTATAATATTAATAATTCCAGGAAATTTGTATTTAATAAAACACAAAAAAAATATTTCAAAAGTTCGGAAAGTATTGTCTATAAATCGTAAGTATTAAAATAACAAATAGTGTGTTACAAAATGCTAAAAAAGCATGTTTCATTACAGGGATTACACGAATGTTTTACATTTGCGTTTAATATGCACTCACAATCTGTTTCAAAAAAAATATGTCGACAAACAGTCGTTAATAATGGTTTATTCTGGATAATGATGATGATTATTATTGTTTCTTTTTTAAGACAATGTTCATATAAATACAGTATTTTCCTTGATAAGCCGCTGTTGTTACAAATCATGGACACCGTTTTCGTAAGTTCCGTTTTTCTCCTCAATCTAGAAAAAAATATCATTCGGAAAATGTGTCGACAGCTGTTGGTATAAAACAAATTCATTTCTAATTTTATAGCCTTGAATCATAATTTCACATATACTGTGGAGCTTGGTCATTGTAATTTTAATTGAAATAATAAATTAGCACTTAGAAACAAATTTTCCCCTGATAAATTATTATTTGAATTCTTTTAAATTTGAAGTTGAAATGAAGAAATAATATTGAAAAATAATTTTTTTGGGAAATAACTTTTGGGCTTGGACTAGAACTAAGTGATCAAAGAACCAGAAATGAAGCTTTCAAATAAATAACCCAAAAATCAATTTTATAAAAGTATTGTTCATATGTTCAATAAAAACGGAAATTAACATAATTTAACTTCGAGCTTCAATTTTCTTTAGAAAATGATCATAGAATTAAGAATTCATTCCTGGACGACGTTTTTCGTAAATTCATTTTCTGAATGTTCAGTGATATTTTAATGGTTATCAAATAGATCTTTTAAATTTTGTCTCAATTCGCCATATTTATTAAAACTTATGCTAATTCCTTCCCTCTTTAAATTGACCTTTTGTGAGAAAATCATGAGTTGGAGGCTACTACTGTGCAAATATTCGCAGTAGACTGCGGGTAAGTGGCACCGAATTATGTCATAATGATAGGCGCATACAAAATACGGAATATAAGTGATACTATATAGCTAACTATTGCGAACATCGCCTGTAATGACACATTCTGGTGCAGGGTAGGGAGAAAGAGATTAAACAACTACAAAAAGAATGCGTATATTTCTTCCGTGTGTCTACACATGCAAAAGATGCATGATAACTTACAGCCAGGTGAAAATGGTGATAAACCGGGAATCCAACCCAGGGTTCCTGCTTTAATGGTGTTAACCACTACACTATCTATTCGCCTTCCACAACAGTACAACCATTACCACACAGGACTAACCCCAGAAAATCTGAGACACACCCCAAAATAGGAGATACGGGGAAATTATCCACGTGTAACTATTTGAAAGAAATATATGCATAACCTAACTTAGAAAACATTGTACGTAAAACCGGTACTAAAGTGCCCACGGAATCATGTGACCTATTTGGGGCTGTGTCTCAGGTCTTTGGGGGTTAGGTCTGGGTGGAAATTATGTGCAGTTGTGGAAGGCGATCTGATGGTGTAGAGGTTAACATAGCTGCGGTCATAGCAGTCGATTCCAGACACATCTCCATTTTCACCTGGCTGAAAATTATCACAACGAAAAATAAACATCAGCTCATCTCAGTTTACCGTTGACAGCATCTCGTTCCCAGCTTAAGTCTAGTCATCGCATCGGAATCATCTTATTCGTTCTGACTTCCCCAACGTACAGTCTGACCTACTAGTCGTTCCGGGATTGTCTTGATTCACCACTTGATGCGTTCGGTGCACAGGAAGTGAACTGACGTTTAATTGCTCCTTCGTTTTCCAGAAAACCAGGTGCATCACTTAGTCGGTATCATCTCCGTTTACTGAACGGAAACCAGTTTCTTATCGGTCGAAGTCAATGAATCAAGTGAGTCACTGTTCTTCGCTGGAGCCGCGGAAGAGAACACTCCGTTGAATAGGAGGCAGGGGTCTCTTCAAGATTTGTGTGCGAGAATTTGGTCCATTTGTCGATAATCTGCCTTTAAATACAGAGGGTTCTGACCACAGTAATTGATCAATAAATCTTTCTCCGTCTTTTCTTTAATTTCTCTTTGCACGAATACTCTATCACACGTATGGACTTCTGTGAAAATTGTAAAAATAATAATTTGATAAATGGATTCCACAGTAGTACACAGCAACGCAGTCTCTACCTGTCAAAAAATTTCCAATCTCGTCAATTTTCAAGAGCTTTTTTTATAATGGATAGACCAGAGGAAATTCAGAAAATGAAACTTAACTCATCTTTCTAAAATTGTTACATCTGCGTAATAAAAATTCTGAATCTAATTCAATTTCTCAAAAAATGTAAAAAAAATTTCATTTACAATTTATAAAATACGGAAAATTAAAGGTTCTACTGTATTGAAGTTTAATTTCAACAACAAACTATTTCACGTATTTATTAAAAGTTTGTTTGCAGATGTCACACAGAAATAGACATAATAAGTTATATTTGGAATTCTAATAATAATTATTATTATTTCGCAGTCACGTTTCGTCAGTATTTTCAACCATTTTTTATTAAAAAACCATAAATTCAAGAAAGGTTCGTATGTCTCCAACAACCGACTTCATATCATATTTCACAGCTCTGAAAACGAAGAAATGAGTTTGTATACAAGTTCAAATCCCTGAACGACAGATTACTTTGGCTTACTAAAATGTGAGCATACTCCAGTCGTATTATTAATTTAAACTACAGATTCTATTACCTTTCTAGGCACTCCCATAATCCATAAGTTTTACGAATTTGAAAAATTAAAATTTAAAATTTAAAGAGATGTTTTTTGTAATTAATAATTTTCGCAAAGCAAACTTATCGAAATAAGAGCATCCATAAATTATTGTGGAATACGACAGGTGTGCCTGACCCGAGTATGCGCAGCGCAAGCCAATCATATTCAAGACATTTTCCAGAGTGGGCGTATTAGGATATCGCTTCACGCCTGCAACTTGGTCAAACATCCATAATATATAAATGCGTTAATATATAAAAGCGTAACGCGAAAGCTTGTCTGTCTGTTTCTTACTTAATCACGACTAAACCACAGATCCGATCGTGATGAAACTTGACAAGGATATAGTAAAGATGCTTAGGATGAACATAAGCTAATTTTTATATCCAAAAATGCGTGAAAAGAAAGATGGAAAATGATTTTGACGATAGATGTCAATGGAATCGAAAAAAAGAGATATATTCGCTTACGCCGCCTAAACGGTTAGAGATAGGTGATAACTATGAATAGCAATATTGTTTTCCTCAAACAGCTGTACAAAAATGTTCGCGACAGCATATGTTTATCTACAAAGGTTCATCCACATTATTGAAAACATTAAAAATAAAAGTCTTAAAATACGTAAATATAAGAGAATAATTTGGGAGGAAAAAATCAATCATCATCAAATTTAATGAATTATTTGCTTTGTGCATTTAACAAAGATAAAAACCGTCTTTAAACCGCACAATTTCGACGAATAGTTTAGACTTTACAAGAACTTTTATGTTATGGTGCAGCCGCTTCATGCATGGGAAGCGGGAATTCGGTCTGCGCGGTTCCCGCGAGGCGCTGTGTAGTGTAGGGGTCGGCAACCTATGACCCGAGGTTCACCGAGTGACCCATTTGATAATTTCAAGTGACCCACTTCAGTTCCGAAAATAAAGTATAATATACAAAAATAAATTATAAAACATAAACATGAAACAAACATTTTGAGAATTAAAAAAACTGAAAATAGATACTAAGAACAACATTTTAGTTCGATTACGTTCGATTAAGTGTTTATGTATATATGATCCATGTCAAAAATATCTCTGACCCCAACGTCTCTTTAATACTCACATTTTGGTTGATTTTGACCCGCGACCAAAACAGGTTGCCGACCCCTGCTGTAGTGTATGCAGTAAACTTTTGTATTAAATTAGTATTATTATGAATTCGAAAAATTGGGATGTTTTCGAAAACCAGCAATTAAAAGTATTTTGACCTTATAACGTAGATTTTATTTTGTCTGAGTAAAAGAAGATTAGTCTAAGAAAATCAACCAGTATTACATAAATCTGAACGGCACCTGTAATTTTCCTCTCAAAAAATGGCCAGCCAACGAAACGCCCCTTCCACCTGAAATGCACAATGGCACACCTAGTGTTATTCTACTTGAAGTTGTCGCCATTCCATACAGTAGTTGGTATTTGGTTGGAGAGGAACGTTCGTATGTCTCGTGCTTTGTTTCAATACGCGAGAATGTCACGTGAATGGGACAAAAGAAGGAGACTACTCAGCCTCTTTTGTTTACGATCTGCTTCGTCACATCAATAGGGAGGTTTGAAATTCTATTTATACCGAAGCACTACAAAGAGTGTATACCTATTCATAGGTTGCCGACCCCTACACTACACAGCGCCTCGCGGGAACCGCGCCGACCGAATTTCAGCTTCCGATGCATGAAGCGGCTGCATCATAACATAAAAGTTCTTGTAAAGTCTAAACTATTCGTCGAAATTTTACGATTTAAAGACGGTTTTTATCTTTGTTAAATGCACAAAGCAAATAATTCATTAAATTTGATGGTGATTGATTTTTTCCTCCCAAATTATTCTCTTATATTTACGTATTTTAAGACTTTTATTTTTAATGTTTTCAATAATGTGGATGAACCTTTGTAGATAAACATATGCTGTCGCGAACATTTTTGTACAGCTGTTTGAGGAAAACAATATTGCTATTCATAGTTATCACCTATCTCTAACCGTTTAGGCGGCGTAAGCCAATATATCTCTTTTTTTCGATTCCATTGACATCTATCGTCAAAATCATTTTCCATCTTTCTTTTCACGCATTTTTGGATATAAAAATTAGCTTATGTTCATCCTAAGCATCTTTACTATATCCTTGTCAAGTTTCATCACGATCGGATCTGTGGTTTAGTCGTGATTAAGTAAGAAACAGACAGACAAGCTTTCGCGTTACGTTTTGTTGTATGAATTTACGACGAAATCAACACAGAGCTGCAAATTGAGTTGTGGTCAAAGACTGTCAGCTTTTGAAGCTTTCTACCACTATCCTAAGAGGTGGAATATAATATATGTAGGGAAGGAGAGGAAGTTGTGTTTTAAACCAATACATTGAAAAGAATTAATTAAAAATGCTTCTTGTCATTCCTATATCATCCCCAGTTTTTGCAATCTTTTTTGACGATTACCTTTTTAGGGTTAACTTCAGATTAGGTGATATTCACGTAAAAATATCAAGTTATGTGGAATTGTTTTCAAATAATGTTACTATTCATTACTGAGATAATAATATTCTTTGATTTGAATTAAAAATACATTTCATACATTGATGTCATGTTTTCACTCCGATAACATGTAATTTTCAGTGTGCAAAACAATTATTTCTATTTATCGCGTATATTAAGTTAGATGACTTCACTCTTAATGAAATATGGAGAGACCATATGTTGTGGTAGAACTTTTTTTTTCGGAGGGTAAAAATGGAAGGAATGCGAAGCCGCCGTATTATTTTCCATTCATCCTTCATTCAACGCATACTACCAAGAAATAAAACTCCATAATCTTCCGGAAGAGGTAGTGTCCCATATTTGAGCAATGTACTCGAGAAATATCGTTGCAAAACCGGGTTGAAACAAAGAATCAGAGGGAAGACTGTAAAAAGATTTGGCACTATTTAAATTTTCGAGAATTACTCAATCTTTAAAACAAAAAAATTTCCATTTTTACGATCTTTTTTAGACTTAGAAATATATTTCACTCACGTCTGAAAAAAGTTGCAAAACTTGATAATTTATTAATATAATTACGCCAGACGTAAACAGCAGGATTTAAAAAAAAAACTTTGACTCAGTGAATAGAGTACTTCAAACTATTATCTTAAATTTATCGTTGTTTTTTAATATATTTTTTTCATAATAACTGTGACAGATTTAGATTAAAATAATTATGTAAACGTGATTAAGCTTAGCGTAGTCCAGGGGTTTAGTGAGGTTTTGGGCAGTGGGGGGAGCCAGGTTGATTGAATGGGGGACGAAGTAAATAAATCTCAGCAAATAGGTATGCAGAAACGTGACACAATTTTCTTTTTTCCCCTATTTATTTTAGCCTTGCTTTATAAACGACAATACAATATTCAAAACAACGCTTCTCCTGATCTTGAGACCTCCGCGTCTGCATAGTCAAATAATACGGGGTCCATCTCCTCCTCTCCTCGAACAAAATTTCTAGAGAACGACAAACTTGCCAGGTATTTCTGAACCGGTGTTTATATCAGACGGTATTTTAACAATATGCTGGGTATAGCGGTAACGTAATACTTAATTTTCAATAAGATATTACGAATTTCAAGAATGTGTGTAAGTTTACATATGAATTTTTTGACAGATTAACTATGCTTAACTCAGAAATTTTGAATGATACGTTCCTTTTCTTCTTTTTTTGTTCTTATTTATATTTTTTTGTTTTTTTGTTTTTACGTATTGGTGGGGGGGGGTTCACCCTACTCCCCTCAGCCACAACCTTGGTGCAGCTTCATTTCCGGCAAAACATTGTGCTCAGATGTACGTTTTTGATAATTTTTTTATGAATGTACGTTCGAGCATAATATTGTATACAAGCTAAATAAATTATTTACAATGTTCTTGACTAGTAGAATTACCCGGCTTTGCTCGGGATTTGAAAAGAAGCTTAAATAAAAAATTACTGGACATTAAAATTTTTAAAACAATTCATAAATAAAACAATAAACATACATCGACATTCACAGCAAAATTGGTACTCAGAATTGATATATTTTGCCCTATAAAGGGTGTTAAAATACCTGTCAACAGGTCTGGATTTTTTTAAGCCCATATTGCCCGGCGTTGCCTGAGGTTCTTGCGTAATATTCTAAACTGATTTGTTACTTTCCATATTTCTCTACTTTCGTGACATGAAATTAATTACTACGAAGAAACCCTACGAATATGCACACAGTTTTCAGAATTGTATGGTAATACATACAACTTACACTTTACACAGAAATATACAACATAGTGATGACATCTGAAGTCTTTGGTTTTCATTTTGCTTTTAGGTTATGCACTTGAAAACAATGTTCTTCAAAGAGTTTATATAATTTTGCTTCTACTATTCGGTCACGTACAATACACGTTCAGTGGATTCACAGCCTCACGTAAAACAATCGATCACTGGAGGACACATTAGTAAGCTTCGTAGTCAACATGCATGCGAGTGAAGATTCGGATGTACTAATTAGCTGCCAATTTTAATTGTTTTTCCTCTCTTGTAATTCATTAACACTAACAATACTTTGCATTTTAGTTGCAATAATCCTAAAAAGAGTCCTTTGAAACTTCAAATAATTTCATCGATCACTTTTTCCGATTTCCATGCAACAGACATTCCAAATAAATCTCTTTAATTGGTAAAGATAAATTACCCGGTAAAGATCTCATTCACGGGAATCACCACATTCTTTTCATATTTGAAGTGGACGCTCATAAAGAGTAAGTACATTTCAACCGCTTACAACAAAAACGGACCAAAAACACGTTCGTACCTAGTAATTTCCTCGCCATTACAAGCAGAACGGAAACTATCACAGGCGGCACGGCGGCCGTGAGAAGCAAATTCCCGAAACAGAAAACAAACGCGGGTTTATTGCGCAACCGAGGGAGCATGCCTTCACTATCGCATAGGTGTGTTATGGACTGTCGGCTGTACCAGGCGCGCAGTCTATGAGTGTGTCCAACATATAGTCTCAAGGTCGAGAATACATTGAGTGCATTGCTGTTTGTTCAGTTTTTGTTCTAGTTGCGATTTCCTCCAAGATGATACAGTTACGTTGCATGGGTTTCTCAGATAGTTATTGAAACACAGATGCAAATATTCTGATATTAACGGGAATATAATAATATGAAATTACATTATTCTAAAATGCAATTTTCTATATAGTTTCATGCTATTTAGCGAGTAATATCTTTATTTGTGCATTTAAATATTTGTTCGTCCTCCTTATTTTTAGAACGTACGTGTCTATTTTGATGAAATTCTCAGAATAGAAGTATTAAGGGTTGAAAAAGCATGGTTTCAATACAGAAAAGAATATTCTTTTAAATTGATTTATTTACGGTCGCTTTTTAACATCTCAAGTCATTAAAGGATATTTTCACTTTCTATAATATTAGAAAATACGTAGGTCTATTTGAAATTTTCGAGGAAAAGAAGCCTCATTAGGGTAGATAAAGTGCTGACTCAGCAACAACAAAAATGGTTTATATCAAGCGATGGAAATTTTATTTTTTCAATTCACTTTTGTCAACATTGTGTTGTGCCTCTGAATACTTTATTTATTTATTTATTTATTTCGCGCCTTAGTTATCACGTGGCGAGGTTTATCAGGATTGCTCTTCCACCTTCCTATATGATTTAGGAGAAGGAATTAGGATTGTTTGCTGTATCGTCTTTTACTGTGCCCAACAGTATCCTAGTTATTTATACCTATTTACATACCCAATTGTGATGCCAGAAAAACATAGCCGATCTCATTGAATATCAATAAATTGAAATTCTCTGTTCAATAATGGAA
This sequence comes from Laupala kohalensis, assembly GCA_002313205.1. Lineage (NCBI taxonomy): Eukaryota > Metazoa > Arthropoda > Insecta > Orthoptera > Trigonidiidae > Laupala > Laupala kohalensis. The sequence goes on from NNCF01129211.1 coordinate 151,751, forward strand.
AGAAAAAGATGTAACTTCGTGACCAATTCCACTTAGTTGATTTTGTCACTGAAATAAAAATTTCACCTACTATTTGAGAGAAACCAGTAAATACTAAGAACCATACTTATTAATACAACTCGCAAGAAGAGACACAACGGTAGATTGATAATTCATTAAAAGCATAGGTTTTAATTCATACATGTTTACTTAATAAACAAGGTAAATTGTGAGTCCGGTTACATTATACGGTTCATTTATAGGTTCAAAACCATATTTGAATATTTTCATTGTAGTATTTGTAAATGGGAAATGTAGCATGTTTTTATATCGAAAAATATTGAAGCTTATCTAGATAAGATAGGAGCTAGGTGGACGATAAGGACTACTGTTAGTAGGTGGGTCGGTTAACTAACAACTTGGCCAACGTGGTGTTAGTAGGAATAGTTATTGATTTTATGCTTTTTGGAGAGGTTCAGGCTATGAGGACTGCTGTTCCACCTAGTCGTTGGACTTAGGTAAGGGAATTAGGAAGGAGAGATGTTGGGTTGGGGACTTATGGAGTCTGGTGAGGGAAACCCCAGCTAAGAACCTCACCTAGTTCGGTCGAGCAGGTTTGAACCCACGCTCTATCGCTCAGCGAAGACGCTACCACTACACCACCGCTGTCCGTAATAGTTAGTAAGAGTTAGAGTTAGAGTTAGGAGGAGTTAAGAGTTAGTGAGGAGTAGTAGAAAGAAGGTTCGCTCTCCAATCGTCACAGCTATATGAACAAGGACATATAAGTCCAAAGCTACAATTTTTTCCCGGCCACGCCGTGAACTCAACTTGGAGTGACTCAGTGTCTAGAGAGCATGCTAGCCCTCAGTAGGATTATTGGAATCTTGAAGAAAAAGAATTGGTACAATATCTCGTTTCTACTTCAGAGCTCTCGTATGTGTGTGCACTGCGACTCATATGACTATATTTTCGACAACCGTTCCACGCATGGAGGAAATATGTGACACTTGAAAGAGGTCTGGTGTATCCCCAATGCTTAGATGTTATGGAATACCCCAAAATCTTCAATCCCACAAAAATTGCTACACGGACAGAACCTGATAATGGTCGGAATGCGTTATAAAAATAAATTCCTCTGATAATAGGCAGATACATTCGAAATTATTTATCGGTCGATGAGAACATTAATTTATCGTTCGATTTGTCGAATCGTATGGATAAATCGGACAGTGTTTGGTGCTCTAGCTATTTAAACTATTTTAGTGATTTGTCGGAAGGAAAAAATAAATTGATTGCCCGACACGCGCAGAACAATTTATCTGTACTTTTATTCTGCGATAAATTGGCGAAACCGCGTCGCGTCAGACGACGAGGATACGTGACAGGGAGCATGAAGACAAGAAAACAATATTGTTTGATCTACTCAATATGCATTTCCAGACATTCAAGAATCAACTGCAAAAAAATGTAAAAACAAAGGGGCAAAGGGGAAAAATAACATGTTGTGTTTTATTAAATACAAATTTGTCGGTATGATGTTAATATTGTAACACGTACCGAACTATTTTTGTTCTTATCATTAGGAGTGAAGTGTTGAAATGTGAAATCCGCCTCTGCCTTAGGGCCCTTGATAGGAATTGATAGGATGGTCCCTTGCTTGCTTCCGAAGAGTGAATTAGTTTGCTGTCCTTCACGTGGTCATTCGCAGTTTGTAACTGCTTTTTTGACAATAAATTTATTTATTTTTATTGTTAATATTTCTTTCTCTTTCAGTTGTGTTCTATCCGTGTCGGTTACCATAATATTATTCGCGAGTTCGTTCTAGTATATTCTCCATGGCTAGTGTATTAGTTTCTTCTTTCAGATTTTGCAATTAGAGATCAATAAATTTATTGTCAAAAAACAGTACAAACTGCGTATGACCACGTGGAGGAAAAAAAACTAATTTACTCTCCGGAAGCAAGCAAGGGACCATCCCATCAATTCCGATCAAGGGTCCTAAGGCAGAGGTGGATTTTAAAAAAATTCAGCAAAAATTCCTAGATAAGATAAAAAGTTAGCTGCGAGTTATAATACTAATACAATGTCAATATGTTTGTAATTTTAAGCAAAAAATTACATGTAAGTTATTATCGAACTATAGATTATTCTGAGTATAGTGTTTAAAATGAAGATCGAGTGGAAATTACACGAGCGAAGTAAAACATATTTATTCAAGGATGGAAAGTGCTGGAACGGAAAAAACTGAATGATCAAAATTCAAAACATCTACGAAAAACAAAGTGAAACATTAATTTCAGTTTTCCTTTCAAAGAAGATGAAAATGAGTTTCTAAGAAAGCCGTAACGATCAGCGACGAGTGTGAAACTCTAAACGCACACTATTGAGGAAAAACGATATTTGTCAGCTAGCGATTCTATGGAAAAAGTAATCGGTTTCTTCTTACAGTGTCAAATGACATTAATAACTGGAGATGTTGTCTGTTTCTACATAAATAGTTATGCCGCTGAGAAAACTCGACAGAAATAGGTAAAATTTTCTCTTTGTACGAACAGCGCTTCCAAAGCAAAGATTTTCACAATGTTTTCCCGGAAAATTAATCGTAATTTTTTATACTCAAATTTCACTTTGCATTCCTCCTCTATATTGAAATTACCTAACTCTCCACTTTGCAGCACAACCAAAGCAATTACACGACACGTGTGAATAAATACTGTGACTTCCTGATAACACCGTTGCATAAAGTCAAACCTCGATAAGATTATTCATATCTGCACATTGTTTTGGTTTACTACTAAATGACTTTTTTCCAGAGCAGATATCCTCCCACGCGAAGCTGGAAACATGGATTCGCGTTTCACATTAATTAGTGATCAAATTTATCATTATCATCATAGGGGTTAAGGGCTTGCCAGCATCTAGATCATTAAAGCTCTCTCATAATGCATTGTTATAAAATACGGTACTAATGGTTTGTCATATGCTACATTATATATGATTATGATTTTATACCTTTTTTTCTGACTAAAGTTCAACGAAGTGTTAATAATAATAATTTATTAATATGTAAGGAACTATAGTTCGAGAGCAGAATATAGAGGAACGTTTTCTCGTTATTTCATCATGTGTTAACTTACTTATTCTACGTGTCATGAGTTTATAGAGGAACTTTAACTCATGACACGTAGAATAAGTAAGTTAACACATGATGAAATAACGAGAATACAAACTGTACATGCAAATTAAAAGATAAATAACATTAATTATTTACTTTTACTCACATACGTACACAAACACACACATTATTCAACGTGTCACGAGTTTATAGAGGAACTTTTTCTGCTCTCGAACTATAGTTCCTTACATATTAATAAATTATTATTATTAACACTTCGTTGAACTTCTAGTCAGAAAAAAAGGTATAAAATCATAATCATATATAATGTAGCATATGACAAACCATTAGTACTGTATTTTATAATAATAATAATAATATGAATTTATTGTTTTTCAAGAATACTTACAATTAACTTACAAACTACTGATTCGAATAAACGTTAGCCGCAATTGCCAGAATACGCCGTTAATCGATCAAAACAACGTGTATTTTATCAATTCGAGGTCGGAGTCGAGCCCAGTCCCTTCGATTAAAAAGAAAAGAGAAACAGTTGCTTCGTGACCTAAATAATGAAATTAATTTAAAAATAGCAGTTTTAACTCAAATTTGACAAATAGTTACTGAAAGATTACAAATAACAAATTAAGATTACACATACAAATACAACTGGACTTTTTTACCCCCAGAAGACAGAATATTATTACTATTCAGAAGATTGCAGGCATCAAACTATATCAAGAACAAGAAAGTAGTGTTACGTAAGACGCGCATATGAAAGTACACACTACTTCTTTGTGTCATACTCAGGGTGAAAGACTCCTGCGCAAAATCTGTGTCACAAAGAGCTCGCTCGTATTTGTGTGTACATGCGTAAAAGTTGCAGTCTTCCTAAATGGTTACGCATTGAAGTCTCCGGTTCGAGCCACGCGCGTCTTTCGACGCACGCCATTGGCTCAGCGAGAACCTTCGACCCTCCCCACGTGGAGACGCACATCCACCGCCGCCGCCGCCGCCACCGCCGCGGACGACGTCGACGTGCCGGCACCGACGGCGGCGGCGGCGGCAGTGGCGTGGCGTAGCGCAGGCACTGCTCAGTGTTACGGCGCGCAGTCATGGAGAAAGGTCACGGCGACGACGCCGTCGCTGACGACTCGCCTTCCGCCTCCTCCTCCGACGCCGCGACGCCATGGAGCTCCATGGGGTGGCTGACCAAAGCGAAGGCCATGGCCAAGATGACCACCGTGGAACCCATCGGCGCCTTCTACTTCATGCCCAGCATCCTGGCCAGTCTCGCCACGCAGAACCTCAACTTGGAGAAGGCTTGCTACGTGAACCTCCGCTACGACAAAACCGTCTGCGAAGCTCTCAGTTCCCGTCAAACCGCCAACTACACTCTGCAGGAAGTAGCTGTGCAACAGTTGGTGTCCAATATGATGACTTGGAAGAACGTGGTTCAAGCTGCCATTCCCGCCATGATGATTATGTTCTTGGGCGCTTGGTCGGACCGGCACCGACGTCGCAAACCGCTAATGCTGATGCCGGTCGTGGGTGAATTCCTCACGTGCATAGGACTCATCGTGTGCACGCGGTTCTTCTACGAGCTGCCCATGGAGGTGGCGGGGGTGGTGGAAGGCGTCTTTCCAGCTGTCACCGGGGGATGGTGCACCATGTTCATGGCGATCTACAGCTACATCGGTGACATCACTACAGTTTCCATGCGGACGGTGCGAATAGGTAGAAACATTCATCACTCTAAAATAGAGCGCGCTCAATCGTTACATTTAAGTTATTACCAATGACTCTCACTGCTCTTGACACTGGCTTATTTACCATGGTCCTTTATTTTAACCCTTAAAAACGATGCAATATTTCGAACATTACCTCTTTACGAATGTCATCTCCTAAAAAGTTTGTTCTCATCACGCTTAATACATAATCGTAAAACGAACTTTTCAGTTATATCAATTTAGTGTAGTTTATTATTTCCAATTTAAAGTATCAAAATACCATCGCATTACTGGGTTACAAATGTATATTTATATTTAATTATTTTTATTGAAGTTTCAGTGGGCTTTATTCATCAGAATACTTAAACAAAAATGAATTAAACACAACTTTCATTCAGAGAAGGATTATATTCTGTGAATTTACGTTTTTATTACGCTACTTGTAATACGTAGTTGGTCATGTGTACGATTCATCAGGTTTACGAGTCCGAGATCTCTTCTTACTTTGTGTTTATGATCTACGTGATCTAATTTCCTCATTTTCGAAAACTTAACCGGCGTTATAAGTATTGAATAATGTGTTGAGTCACTGGTCTTCTTCGCAACCGTGTTTTTTTTCTCACTTTCTCCAATTACACGAGCAATTATCTCCCTCAAACACAAGTAACAAAGAGGCTGTTTTCTTTATAAAGTGTCACCTTTCTTTTTCTTGAGTCGCATTTTCTGTATCATTAAGCCTAATTTATTTTCAATACCTTACTTCTTGTATTTAGATTCTACTTGTACATTGAGTATCTTCTGGTCATTTAATTCGCTTTTATTTCTGCAGGGTTTGTGAGCCTGTTCGTGCACGTGGGGATCCCCGTGGGCATGGCTCTGAGCGGCGTGTTGTACAAAAGCGCGGGATTCTACGGTGTATTCTCCACATCGGCCACGTTGTACGTTATAATCTTCCTCTACGTCCTTCTGCGTATCAAGGAAGAGGGGAAGAGTAAGGCTGTTCGGGAGGCGCCGGCTGCTGCGCGCGCTGGGTGCTGCGCGTCCGTGGCTGACTGCGTGCACTTGGACCACGTGTCGGCCACGTTTCGCGCCCTCAATCGCTTCCACGGGCAGCAGAAAGCGAAGATGATCATGGTGATGATATGCGGGATGCTGGTCATCGGGCCCATCTACGGTGAGTTGGCTTCGTATTTAGCGTACGCTCGACTGCCACGACGGTGACTGGTCCCTCCGGGGTCTCAGGTGTTCGCATTCTTGTTCATCACCAAGTCATCCGAAGTTCGATTCCCGGTGAGGCCGGAAATAATATTGTAGCTTTTCACATTAATGCCCCAGTTCATACAGCTGTGAATACTGAAGAGCAAACCCCCCTCCTACTGCTACTGCTCCTAGTAGGAATAACTATTACTACATGGGCCAAGTTGTTGGTAAACCCAGGTATGCAGCCCACCTTAGTAGTGTACCACCCAATACCTACCTCCTATCGCTCCGTATAGATAAGCTTCAATAACACGCTACATTTCCATTTACAAATACTACAAAAAAAGGTGATGACTGGGTGGGGGGGGGCAGGGGGAGAGTCTTCCCCGGGTCCAAAGGAATTGGAACCGTAGAAAAAAGTATGTTGAACTACAAAAAGAAAAAAATAACTAAATCAATAGAAATTTTGTTGTAACCGAAACTATAACTAATTTGTCAAGTTTTTGACAGAGAGGAAGTGTACACACGAGTAATTAATTGTTGGAAGCTAATTGTCAATAAATGGTTGTTGAAACCCATTCTCAGTAGCTTACAAAAACGGAAGGAGGTTTCGGATTTTCGTTTGATTCATAAAACAACATATTAATGTAATATTATTTAATTATCTTGTCTATTTTGCGTGTTAGGTCTATAAACTGTGTGTGTGTAAACATACAGTATTGATTTATTTTCGAACTTTTTTGTCAATATATACTACGAATTGGGAGAGGGCTAAAGAGTTGTAAGAAGGGGGTGAAGGGGTGAGGTCCAAATTCAAAATCCGCTCCAAGCCCCCTATACCTCTCGGTGGCCCTGATCGTCGTACGGCATTATAATGAAATAATACTGCTTCGGCATTATAATCTCTCAACAATGTGTTGGTGTTTTGTTTTGGTGGTGTCCTTTCTTTTGTTTTGTCATCGTAACGATTGTTTTCTTACTAATCATACTTTGATCATAGTAGGCATCTAGAGGGGGCTATGCATTTACCCTCTCCGGTAGGGGACAAACATTTCTCTGGGTATTTTTTCCTGTTTCAAATATAACGTTGTAATCAAACTTGTAAACGAGATAAACAGTCAATTTTTGTGTGTGTTTTACAAATACATTCCTCTGGTAAAGTTTAATTCTCGGTTGTTTATAGTTTTCAGAGATGTCAATAGGATAGTTCTTTCTCAAGATCTTAATATCCTCGACGACAGAAAAAAAATTCCATTCCAAACCTCTATAATTTGTATGTTTATGCACACAGCAGTCGAAAGTATTTTGACCTATGTTTCCACGATAGAAATTTCCTTGGAATACGCAGTTTGGAAATAATAAAATTGGTCACATCCAATAAAAACTATAATATGTTATAAAAATAATACGTAATTATTAAAAGCAAACTTACATCATATACGTTATGTTTTTTGAAACTACGAGGAAAAACGAGGCCCACAATCAATATTTTCAGAAGTAGTTTCTATCTCCTTGTAATGGAAATACGTGACTTCGAATTGTGATGTTGCAAGTTACCGATAATAAGGCGGAAAATGAATCTCTCGCAAATATACAGTTATATTTAAATCACATAAAACTGAAGAAATAAATGTGTGATTTCCAAGTAGGAGTTGTATTTCGTTCAAAAATTTATTTTGACTGAGAGGTTGAGCGAACCCTTGGGTTTGTGAACCCTGAGCTTGGACCGATTTATGTATCCGATAGATAACCGTTATTGAGGTGTTCCATTTAATATTTGGTTTGTTAATCTCATAACCAAAAGTTGTTTTGACAACTCTCTCATGAATTACGATTTCTCTCTGATCGTGGTAAACCAACAGCGTGAATCACAGTGTACTGAGAGCTATGGTAGTATGACTGCTGCACATGAAATAAAGATTCTGAAGCAATAAAGAAATTCATCATTTTTATTCCTCGGCTAAAAGTATAAATTATATTGGTAGTTTCAGTGTCAACCTCATGATTCAACCGACAGCTGTCTCGCTTACAATGTACAGCTGAAGAAGGCGTGATCGATCTCAATCGAAATATCAGACTCAACCGAACTGGGCGAAGTTTTCAGATGGGGTTTTCCCTCATCAGCTCCAGACCAATTTCGGTTCGGGACCTTCTTTTTCTCCTTCCCAATTTCTTCGCTCATCTCATGACGTTAAGGAGAAAAGCAGTTCTGATGGTCTCTAAAAATAATACATAACATAAAAAAAGAAACAAAATAAATTAATTCAAATATTGGTCTTGATTACTATATTTACGAAGAAGTATTATTTCATTATAATCCTCAATGACCAATAAGAATTGGTCAATGACCAATAATACTCATTCGGAAATATTAATGAAGTAAATAATTTTAACAATGATCAGTATGTTCTACTTTACAATAGTCACTTCAATACTGTCATGTTTTAAGTTGTTATTTGCTATAAAATAATATCATTTTTTTAAAAATTATTTTTAATTTCATTAAGCCCTAGAATGTTATAATTATACCTATGTATCTTCAGATCGCACAAACTTAGATTAGTCAAATTTGCTGTTGATAATAGTAACTATCAGTTTAACGTTTATAATGAGAAAATATTTTGCTGCAATAATTTTTTTCCGTGTATAACAAAGGAGAGGACATATAATTTCAGGATAGTTCAAAATATATGATGAGTTATTTCTGGTGTGCTTTTGGTGTTCAAACTTCATTCCAATGTTACATATAACTGCATTACCAGTCATATTAAGGTACCCTTGGCAAATAACTTTAAATCCATTTTTATGACTCTTTAAATCAAATACAGAATTCGTTAGGTAGATTGAACATAATTTTATTTTAAAATGCTAGATGTGAAGTGGAACCATTCATAATTTTCATGCCAGTAACAAATTTTTAAATCTTTGTCTATGGCTTCATTAAAAATAGTGTGTTTATTACCGCCCGTTCGATAAATAAGGTGCTGGACGCAAAAATATACTTATGAGGATTATAAATCTTATAAAACAAAATTCACGTACTAATTTGTTAATTAGAATACAATGGGAATGCAACAAATCAAAATTAAACGTGAGAAATATCAAATTTTTTAATATACATAACGTAACTTAAAGTTTCTGTTATCATTTTTTAAGTTCAACATATTATTTTATACAAAATATCATCTTGATGACTATTTCTATTTTTAAAAAAGTTGTCACAGAGGTCTTGAAGTCCTTTGGAAACAGCGCGTCACTGGCAATATGGTGATACCAGCGATTTGCGTTCAAGCTAGTGTGCTTCAATGTATATTATGTGAACGTGAGCCGTGGCGCCAAGTCATTCGAATAAAAGTATGTTTTCTGTAGTATTTCTTCTTCAGATTCGATGTAAATTAGGAAGTAATTGTGCTATTCTGTTTTTTAAGATCAGCGTCGTACACTAGAAGCGTTCATTCGATAAAGTATTGAATCAATTACTTCGGAGCACATTGAGCTCCCAATAATTGAATCGCACATTTTAGAAAGGAACTAAGTCAAAATTTACTACTTTTCAAGAGAGAGAAAAAAAACTGATCTTTTAAAATAATAAAAAATTTAAAAATTGCTATTTCTTAAAAAAAAGTAGCATAATAGATCATAAAAACATGCTCACAAGTTCCTGTCTTCACTGTTAAATGCGTGTATTCTTTATGTGTTGTATAGACAGTGAAAATAAAATGGCAAATTTTGACTTAGTTCCTTCCTAAATAGTGCGATTCAATCGTATTCGTACGTTGAAGAAGAAATTGAAGTTCCGGCGAACCCAGGGAGGTCATTAGTTGCTCACATCTTGCCCGAACATGTTGACCGAAATTACTTCATTACTCGTCAAAATATTCGCGAAAGTCGATGGTGCGGGGGGGGGAGACGTTATTTTCGTGCGTCCAACACCTTACCCAAGAGAAGGTCTCTCTTTCAATCCTGTATCTGCTTGTCCCACTTTTCCTTCACCTCAGTCTACTAAGTATTTGGTAAACATATTCGTGGTTTGTTAAGCAACGCTTAAGAAATACTTTAGAGATAAAAGTGTTGTTGAGGACTCGCTCAGAGTTGCGATATCTTGTGTGCTACGATTTCAGATCTGTGATGTCGTTAAAATCTGAAGACTCAATTTTATTAGATGCGTTCGATTTTATGAATATCGAATGACAGATAATTTATTCTAGTGCACGTTGTTTCCTATTTTACTTACTTTGATATAAATTTTACATAATGTGTTCCATTCTATAAATGAGAAGCTCGGACTAAAACGTGGAAAAATTTGATGCGAACGCTAGTAGTTCCATGAAGACTATTATGTTGTATTCAACATTAGGGAGTGTATCTTCCAACAAACTATATTGTATTTTCATTATTTAAAATGGTATGGAAAGTTAACATACCCAATAATCGGTTAAGAGGAATTCTTATAAGTAAAATTTGTATATTCTAATTCCATTGAAAAATTATTAACACACCAACTGATTACTGGGCGTTGCCTGGGAATTTTCTTTCTCTAATCTTCTTTTACTCAGGAAAAAATGAAATCTATCTATATCGTAAGATCAAAATACGTTTACTTACTGGCTTTAAAAACATATACAGCATCCTAATTTTTCAAATTAATTATTAAACAAATTTAATACAAAACTTGAGTGTATATACTACACCGTCTCGCGGGATCCGCGCCGGTCGAACTTTTGCTTCCGAAACTTGACGCGGCTGCACCATTTCATTAAAATTCTCAGTAAATCTAAACTATTCATAGAAATTGTACGATTTAAAGACGATTTTTATCTCTGTTAAATAAACAAAACAAATAATTCATTAAATTTGATGAATAATTTTTTCTTCTTAAATTACTCTCCTAATTTGAAATATTTTGACACTTCTATTTTTTAAATAACGTTTTATCGATAATTTAGGTTAATTTTTGTAGATAGACAAATGCTGTCGCGGACTTTTTTGTCGAGCTCTTTGAGGTAAACAATATTACTATTAAGTTGTCACCTATCTCTAACTGTTAAAGTTACTTAAGCAAATATAACTCTCTTCTTTCCTGATTTTATCGACATTTATTGTCAAAAACAATTTCTATGTTTTCAATCACACACTTTGAAAGTAAAAGTTAGCCTATGTTCATCCTGAACATCTAAAATATCTCCATGACTAATTTCGTTACGATCGGTTCAGTCACGAAAATAGCTAACAGACAGACACACTTTCGCATCACCTATTTATGTATTCGTAAGGATTATGTCAAGTCTAGAGGATATAAATTAATCTCTTCTGAGGTATTTGGAGGAAGGAGTGCCACAGGGATCGGTTCGTTTATACAACTCCAGGAACAAGTCCTCATCGATGTTACGGAAAGTATAACAAAAAAGTATTTATGTCATTCCTCTCGACTGGACGATGCTTCTGATACAGAAATGTAAAGATCTTGTCTCGTAATTTGGAGAATTACAGTGGTAAGAAGAAAGCTGAGTTGATGATATACTTTTTCATTGTGTCCGTAGAATACGAAGAATGTGTAGAAACGGAGACAGACAACGAGAGAAAAACCCAGATTACTGTCCAACTCCTTGACAAAGCCATTAGCGCTATCTTGTCGATTCGTCTCGCACCGTTGCCCAACGAAAGAAACAAAACCGGGAATAATGTGTAATAGAAAAACTACAGTATCTCTACAACGCGATCGTGTGTGAGTGGCTGCTCGGGTGAAGTAGTCTGGTCCCTGAAGATCCAGGGGATCGTAGAGATTTAGGGGACCTGGGGAAGGTATGGAAATTCGGATCCCCTCCCCTTTCTTCCAGACCTTTCACCTCCTCCCCCCCCCACCACCCAAAAAAAAGCAGTACAAAGATATTTCAATATCTTTAACGTACACATTTAGTTGATCTATACGTAAATGGCTCGTTAAGACATTTGATACTTCACGAATAAATATACATGATAATATTTATAAAGCGAATTTTTATACCACACAAACCGAACTACTCTTCCTCCACTTACTTTCAGTAAACAAATACCGATAATAATTTATCAACAAGTATTTTTCGATGGGCGATCCATGCTTTCCTACTACCTCTGGGATTAAACCAGTCTCATCCAATTAGAATTTGCGATGTTGGAAGAAGAGTGTTCGCGATAGGTGTTCACGGGGAATTCCCATTTCTCTCACCCCTCCACAACATTCACTTATCATCAACCTTCATTTCATACATAAATCACCCTGGTGGTACATAGAAGGGCATCCAGTTCCCTTTGCCCAGCCACATCCCGTCATCCACGTCCGACACTCTTGCGAAATGAAGACTATGTCATCCTTGGGGTATCCTTCTTCTGAGCCGAAGATGAATTAATAATATTTTTCCGGTGACAACAGTTCACTTTTTATTGATTTCATATAAAAAAATCTGGAGTGTGCCCCACTAAACATTCCAACTATAGCTCTAACAACAAAACAACGGGTAAAAACTCACTTCAATAAAAATATAGTATAGTTTATAGATAAGAAATCTAAACGTATTATAATTATCAAACACGACGACATACTAAACATATCAATCAGTTTAAAAATATATATTTCCAAACCTCACAAAGTATATGTTGCCTTCACATCTGCACTCTGAAAGAGTTATCAAAAAATATCATCTTCCTCTTCGAACTCTTTGCAATTCACTTATCGGCTGATCTGAACAAGGCACCTCCAAGATAATTCTAGTTGCATAAACATTTTCCGCTGTATCTCGAAAACAGAGCGACGCGACGTACGGAAATGTTAATTGGCAATCTGTAAGCACAATTTAATGTACAACAAACATGTTTATGTCAATTTTTTCAAACCTTTGATTGTTTGAAACCGGAAGTTGAGCGCGGTATGTAAATGACGTCAGAATGAGTTGTCCAGAAATAGGCTTCTTCTATTCCCAATACATTCAAAGTCAATTCTCTACTTTGGTTTGATTTCATTAATTTCGTGAATTACCGAATGAACAAATGCAATAACTCTTCCGTGAAGAATTGTGCCTTATCATTTGATAGATAAGTAGTATGCATTGGTCGTAACTATTGAACCACTACGTTTTAAAATTATACATTTGCCAGCACAGTAATACAAATTTTAGTACTATTTACGTTCCTAAACCATGATTACATTGTTGTAGTTGAGTAAATTGTTGATGTTTTACTAAACGAATGTAACGCCACAGCGATTTATTTGAAACGTTTGTCCTTTACATAAAAATTAGGTTTCTTTATTCTGAAAGCAGTATAAATAGTAATTAATATTAAGGTTTATTTTAAGGTTTCGTCAAGACCCTGACCTTAAAAAGAAATAGATAGTAGGTACCAAAGGAAAGGTCACCCCTTTTAAATATTTAACAATTTGGTACTCATTTTGAAAAAGCACTTTTGAGGAAGGAGGAATCATTTAAAAAATAAAAAAAGGATGCCGTCCCTCCAATATTTTATTTTCCATCTCATCTTCAGAGATCACAACCTAAACGGCGAAGAATAATTGAAGATTACTTAAGAGTGAATCAATAAAACATTTCCTCTAAATATTCTGTCTAAAAATATATTTGGTAACGTAAAGTGACACATCAAATTTATAGTTGTAACCTATTATATACATTCATTTCTTAATCTTCCATCCTTTCACTTTGTCAGTTGAAGATCTATCGCAATAAATGTTGTGAACAGTCCAATAAGCTTGTATAATAAGTTAATAATATCGAAATGATAATTACACTTTAAATGACTTTATCATTTTTAACTATATATTTATTATATTTAACATATTTAATGAGTATCTTGCGCGTGTGCATGGAATCTATTTTTTTGTTCATCTTTTAATAAAAAATATCTCTCAGTTAAATAAATCTAAACTGAAGTATGCGCCAGAAGTTAAACAATCTTGTTTTATTTCAAAATATGTAGGTTAAGATTGCTGTACTCAGGGTTGGTTGTATCGTACTTTTTCTCAGTTCTATTGTCAAATACTTATTGTAAATACATGTAAATTAATGATGAATTCTATTTATCTTACTTAAAAAGATGATATTATAGGATAAATCTAAATTAAACCATGTACTCATAAAAGATAAACGTCTTTTATTATATTAAGCATATGGTTTTAATACTCAAATCCATGGATTTTTATAAATTGTTGTAATTTTAATTGTCCCTTGTTCCACTAAATTAACTGCACTGCAGTAAAACCAAACTATTATGTACTAGCTGATACGACAGATTTTGTCATGTCCAAATTTCAATAAATATATTTGTGATCGTTTAGTGAATTTGTGAAAAACCTCCGAATTTTCCGATTTACCTTTGTAATTGTCTCGAGATTTTTTCTTGAAAACTTTTCCATGACCATAAGGAAGAAAAAAAAGAAAAAAGAATTATCTATAGGTCGAATCGTGAGTTATGGTCTTGAGTTCATACAAAAATCCCATAGAAAGAAGCACTTTCAGTTTTTCCCGAATTTTTCAATTTTCCGGGCAACTTTTCAATTTTTATTTCCCTAAAAACCTTATTCTAACCATTATGAACAAATAAAAAAATAGACAAATCGGTGCAGACGTTCTCAAGTGATGCGCTTACCAACGAACAGCATTTAATTTTTATTTATATAGATAAGTGAAAAAACTTTAATGAAAACGGCGTCGCCTGCATTGGGTTGTATGGTGGTTCAACCGGTCGAACCCCCAACTTAGGTGGGCGAACTTAATCAAGGGGGGAAGGGACATTTTTGTTTAAAAATTATGGTTTCACAAGACAAATTTTAAAAATATTACCTTTAAATATAATGCATCAAATAAATAATCAACAGTCTGGTATTATTAATAACAATTATAACTAACAACAATTATTTATCTGGTAACACTTTTACAAAGTATGCTATTTATCAACTACAATTTATGTGTTAAGAGTTGAGAAAAGTGAGTTCGCACGCACGTCGTACTTCGCTTGTTGCCGTCGCACGTGACAGAGCAACAGGCTGCGAATCACGATGACACGGCGATCCGTCAACAGCCACCTAACGGCAGACGCAGAGGCACCCGCCCGCCCGCCCTGCTAACAGCTTCCTTCCTATCGGTCCCTCCGGTGGCTCAACGACTAGCGTTCTCGCTCGCCAACTAGACTCTCCGGGTTCAATTCCCGGCGGGGCCAGAAAGATATTGTAGCTTTTCACATGTATAGATCTCCCTCCTCGTTCTATCCACCTCCTACTGCTTCTAGTATCAATAACTATTACTAACTTCTCCTACTAACCTCTCCACGTGGGTCAAGTTGTTGGTAAACCCAGCTGACGGGCCCACCCACTATAACAATAGCCCTACCACCCACCTCCTACCTCCTATCAGTCCATGTAGATAACCTTCAATAGGACGCTACATTTCCCATTTACAAACACAAGAAGAAAAAACAACAACCTTGCGAGAGCGTGGACATGTAGTACCGTCGCTCTATCTGCGCGCACGAGCTATTTATTAATTATATGCCTTTTGGCGAGATTCAAGCCNGGCCGTGAGGTCTGCTCTTCCACCTAACCGCCGGACTCGGATAAGGGATTTGGGTGGGAGATATGTCGGGTTGCCAGGGAACTCATGGTACCGAACCGACATTTGTCTGGCGAAGGTGAGGGAAAACTCAGCTGAAAACCTCACCTAGTTCGGACGGGCAAGGTTTGAACCCACGCTCTCCCGTTCAGCGCATTCGTGGAAGCGAAGACGCTGCCACTACACCACCGCTGTCCAGTGATTTGCAAAACAAGACCAACACTAGCATAGACTTTATCTTGTTCTTGTTGAGCTCTAAAAAGATGGACATTCACATGACGCCATTTATGCACCACTGTGATGCATTCGGTGTATTGTAAACATTGCGCTAAACGGAGTATTGGAAGGTCATCGCGTAATAATAAGGAAATTCTCCCATTTGTAGAGAAACGATTTTAACACTTGAAAAGGTATGCAATAATAAAGTATGCACATTATTTTAGAAATAACTTTTTCTTTGAAAGTTAACTTCTGCGTCATAAAGCCGTGATACTGAAATGCCGAACACTATTTTCACTAAAACTATCAAGATCTTGAAGTTATATGCTAGGAATTTGCAATAATAAACAAATACGAGACGCGACGCGGTTGTACTTTACACGTCAATCTGTCAAAAATTGGAGTCGTGCCTTAGTTCTTGTACACTCTATGTCTTGTACATTGAGTCTTGGTCTTGGAATCGATCCCCCACCACGGGACTTACATCTAGTAAGTACGTGTTTGGCGAACACGGGGCCCCGAGCGTCTGGCATTACTTCCACTTGTGCAGGGCTCCTTCCTTTCTCTTTTCTGACCTCACTTGGTCACCTCTTCTTCTTTTCGATCCCGACGCAATCAAGGCTAGGGTATCTTTCATTTTCCTCATTCCTCTCATTTTTTGTCCCCCCCCTTATT
>NNCF01129211.1:168353-180249 GCA_002313205.1 Laupala kohalensis
AACAACAACAACAACAACTTGGAATCCATCTTCTACGATTGCGTCTCGTTCTTATTTACTGTGTATTCGATTCTTTGTGATTAGATAGTGAATATGAAAAATTACAATTAAAATTCCTTTTATATTTGTTTTTACATCCACATTTATCATTATGAAAAATTGGTATCTCAATTTTAAAGATACGTATCAATTTATTGTTAAAAACTTTAAATACCAACAAAAAATAAAAAATATTTTTGTGTATTATATAGTATCGATTCACGTATTTATTTTTTATGAATTGGAATGATGTTTTCATAATT
This sequence comes from Laupala kohalensis, assembly GCA_002313205.1. Taxonomy (NCBI): domain Eukaryota; kingdom Metazoa; phylum Arthropoda; class Insecta; order Orthoptera; family Trigonidiidae; genus Laupala; species Laupala kohalensis. The sequence goes on from NNCF01129211.1 coordinate 168,656, forward strand.
CTTTTATTAATAGCAATTGAACTATCTTGTAAATAAGAATCATATGAGAAGTAATTATTGGAGTTAAAATTATACTAAAACAATTAATCCATGTAATTTCTGCAAGAATCTCGCAGACATGATCTTGTTCTTGCATCGAATATTTGATCTTGGGTCTTGGTCTTGAATTTTCTGCCAGACCAAGATAACAAGACGTGTATGCGAATACGCGAATCAGTAGTGCGAGTCGGTTGCTTTTGACATAACCACATACATTTCTGTGTCGTTTTTTCCCACTTATCGGTAAACGCAGGATAAAATAAACTTAGTTTCGTAAGCTCAGTATCTAGTTTTCATAACAAACATATCGACATTCTATTAGTATTATAACACGTAGCTAACTTTTCAATTTATCTAGGAATTTTTGCTGAAATTTTTGAATCCGCCTCTGCCTTAGGGCCCTTGTTCGGAATTGATGGGATGGTCCCTTGATTGCTTCCGGAGAGTAAATTAGTTTATTGTCCTCCACGTGGTCGTACGCAGTTTGTACTGTTTTTTGATAATAAATAAACAATTATTATTATCATTAACGACCACTTGCTATACATGTGCGAACTAAAGAGACGTTATTTGTATTCCGGTTGTGAGTCAATGTTTTTAGAAAAGTAAATCCGCTTCTCCCCCTCACCCAAAGGCTTCAACTCAAGGTCTCGCGCCCAGATAAAAGCTTCGACAGTTTGTTTTTGTAGCGGAGAGGAAGGAAACCTGATATTATTATAATAATTTATTTACCCTGCTGTTGAGCATAGCAGTTTTTACATTCTCACTTTTCAGGAATAGTTTCACGAAATTTCGATATTTCCATACGTTATTATTGCACAATGAAATTATTAATTGTAGCAGTAGAACCCGACACTAAAGATTCGGGTACACTTATTACTTTATTTTTTAAATTTTATTTGTAAAACTATTTTTCAATCAACATATTTAAAAAAAATAATATATTTAATTGTCCATATTTAATAATGATTCACCTCGTTCGCTGGGAGTTTTACCTCCAATCCCATTGAAGCATCATTGGGGCTCGCCCCGTGAAAACTCCCGGGTGGGTTTTTCTTTCATACGTATACCTATCAGGATTTCGCCTCAGCCAGGCTCCGAGCGTGGGTGTCTCCCATGCAACCACTACAATGTGTCCGTCACGACGCATAAGATGGACGTTCTAGAATACGTAATTTTTTTTATATTACTTCGAAAAGGAATACTTAAAATATGTAACAGTCGAAACATCTTGAGATGTTCTAAAAATGCAAAGCTAACACCATCTTCCCACGTCCGTAGCCCCACTAGATCCGCTAACAGAAGTTTTCCGTGTCACTCCATTCAGGACAACGCAAACACATTCCTGCAAGGAGGTTGTTCCTATTTACTCTTCTGAAGCGTGGTCACTACTTATTATGTTGAACTGTGTAACTGAGGTGGTAAGTGAATCGGAGTTTTTATTAGAAGGTTAAGTAATATCGCCATGTTCCCACAAGGGGCCCAAGCATTTCCCTGCCACTAAAAATAAGTATTATTGATTTACCTGTTATGTACAGTAATTATGAAGGTCTCATTTTAAGCTTCGCGTTGTCTTCTTCCTAATCATACGCCCATCTCATTTAATATTACGTAGAATTGATAAATGAACGTACGTTCAATAATAACGCAAAAAAAATTCAGATCGTCTAAATTTTTAGCTTTGTCATCTCCCTAAATTTTTTGAGAATAGAATCTTGCATTCTCTAAATTGGAAATTACTTTTTATCCGTTGCAAATTAGTGGATAGTGCAAAACATTCCGATTTTTGTATATTTATTATCCGCATTAGAAATATTTCGAAACTGCCAGGGAACGAATGATAATTTACTTCTAATTTCTTTGCACTTGAATGCTTCGTTTTTCGTTATTAAAGAGACAGATTCAGTTAATGAATGTTTTAAAAAATCCCATGTAACCATCACACCACTAAAGAAAAATTCATCGTCTAATTCTCCAACTCCATTCCACACTTCGAATGATTTGAAAGGTGATATTAATCCGCTTTGATATATGAGATCGTTTCATTTGAGAATTATTTCGATGAATCACTGTTTTTCAAGATGGATTGAATGAATAAATTATAAATAAATTGTCGGAATAATGTACTTTATAAGGAAGCTTGAATTTCATAGTGACCGGGAAGTGGAGTAGATATTTGATATTATTGTTCTCATAACTTAAGATCTTGGAAATTCACATTTCAATACCACGATACTTACACATCATCATCTTTTTCTTCTCTTGCTCTTCTTTACATAAACGGACGTATTTAGACACAAACTGTTACTCTATAGTCTATTATCCTCTAATAGCTGATCTTGTTATTATTTAGTTCAAACTAATGATGAGGCGGTGGAGATCTCAAGGAAATGAAATTTACAGCAACATTAAAGTATTCTATCTAGCGGAATGACGACATATAATTTTTTTCCAAGAATTTGACGAATTTCAACAATTTATCCGTTGTCAGAGTCTTCGAGTACTCTACTTTTTCGTAATTCGTTTCAAATTGATTCAAAATTGCTACTGAAACTTATCTGTGTCACATTAAATTCTTATACTTTAAAACTTGTAAATTATTGTATGGCGTATGAAATATAATTGGCACACACATTCAGGATGGTGATAGAATTGAACGGAGTTTCTTTTAACCCACCGAGCTAAATGCTCCCGTACAAATATATACTCAAAGTCACGATACTTTGTTTAAGGCAGCCATATTGAATAATTTTAGGCAAATTGCCAACCTCTACGAAAAAAATCCTTGAAACTCACTCGCGTGCAGGCAGCGGCTAACGTCATTGTCGTCAGCTGATAATGTGAGATTAAAGCGTCCCGTTTCATCATGCTATGAAATTTCAGGTAAAGCATCGTCACAAAAGCGACTATTTGCTGTAAAGAAATACAAGTTAATAATAACAAACAAAGACACAAGGTAATATTCGTTTTCCACACGCTCGATGCAGAAAGTACGGAACAGCGCCACAAGAGCAAGTGAATTGAATTGGTGTCCGAGGTTGGCAATGGATTCAAGTTCGAATTATTTGCCAACAGAACGCGAGGTACCCTTATCATTACTCTTATGGACGATGGCGAAGTAAAAGCGTTGGCTACATTGAGTGCAGGTTCTATACCAACATCAAGCCAGTTAAACTGACAAAAAATAAATAAATATATAAATAATTTATTGTCAAGAGAGCTGTTACGAACTGCGCATGACCACGTTGAGGACAATAAAGTAATTTACTGCGACCAATATACAATAAACTAATAAACACAGTGCGTTTCCATTCATGATTTCTTTTCTTTAGTTGAATTTCTCGAAGCAAAGGAAGGTGACTTTGAGTATCCGCATTTTTAAGACCCAAGCAATCCTGGAAGCAATGCGAGATGCTCGAAGACCTGTGTTACTTGGCTGCGTGGATAGTTCTGAAAGAGTTTACACTTACATGTCATCAAGCAGAAAATGGTCAGCCTGACATCATTTGCGGTGTTTTACTTTTCTGATTACATGTTCGAATGCACCAGCGAAAAAGTCGTACGGTAGGGCAAAAGAAATATTTTGAATATAGATGTATTTCATGACTAATTGTGTGATATGTAGGTGCGCTGGTATGTGTACCCGCTAATCATCTCCCTCTACGAGTTCCACAATATTTTAAAATAAATATAAATTTTGGATAAGTTTTCTTCTAATTTTAATCCCCAATCCTATTACAATTGTTTCATCTCAAGAAACCTATTTCCATTTATTTTTTCTAGCAAACAAAAAATTTTTCCTTTCTCTACAATTCAGGGTTTCGTATTGCACTGATCTTCGATCGTACTGCCACACTCTACACTAAAAGAGCCCTGTGGTGCATTCTGCAGTTATATTCTGCACTATTTTTCATTGTACAGTGTTTATTGTAACAATAAATCGTGAATTTAGTGTTATTTCAATTCTTATGATTTTTAAACACTATACTCAGAATAATCTATAGTTCGATAATAACTTGTACATGTAAATTTACAAACATATTTGCGGAAATTTTTGAATCCGACCTCGGCATATCCGACTCCACGCCTAACTGTCGCTCCCATCCGAGCCCGTCTCAACTTGAATGTGGCCCATCAACGTTATGTTTTGTATGTTTATAGTCGTTACGTCGCATTTGTTTCTTTATTCTCTCTTTTTTTCTTCTCTGACCGAGGTTAAATTTTTATTCATTTCCTCTTTCTTTTCGCCCATTTCCTCAACCGTCTAGCCATTACATGGATTATGTTCTACCGCTTCTTTATTTCTCTGTTTCTTTCATCTCCTTTATTTATTACTTTATCTTGTATCAATATTCATGTAAACTTGGTTCTTTATCTTCCGATACTATTTCATTCTCTGTCTTTGTTTTCACGTCTGGAACCTTTCACTCTAACTAATATTTTATTTCTTTTCTTATTCTTAATGTTTGTGTCGCGTAATCGTCAAATACACTGTAGGCTTTTTCTGTAGCTGTGTAGATTACAATACGAACTCTTTTCCTTTATTTTCACTTATTTCAGTCTCGTTGTTTATACGGCGTTTTTATCTCCCATTCGCGCACGTGATCTTTACGCCGCCCAACTGCGCCGCTTTGAGCGTTGCCCGTCCCGGCCTATGAGGAGGCTTGTGTTTTTCTACTATCTCCCCCGTATGTCTCTCTTTTACGAGTACTTCCAATTTTACAGACGTATTCCGTAAATACATTGCATTTTGCCTCAGTCTATGAATTTCTTACTTACTGCTGTAGTTGGGAAATCAAGTACTTTATACTCTCGAGATTACAGTATGTACTTTTTCTTTCAATTTATTTAACAATTTTATTTACTTTTATGTACTGTGTGAATGTTTTATGTACTGTGTCTTGTGAGACACACTACGGTAAACCAACTTCTGTATATTTTTGGCAAAAATGCGACGGAATGCGTTTGCGATATGAGGATTAATCAAGTGAAAACGAAAAAAGTCGGCAATGTTTTTTTTCTAATTACTGTAATATTATGAATGGTTTCGTAACATGTTGTACAACCTGAAAAAATGTTTTAGTTTAGCTCCTCTGATTATCCGACTTCTTTAGTGTTCCCATCATGTTCGGGTCCCGCGATGGTCGGATGTAGAGGGTTCTACGGTATTATTTTTATGGGAAGTGGAGAAATATTTTGAATTGTATGATACATCGCTGCTCACGCAAATAACCTTTTACAAGATAAGTAAATCTGGGCGACCAACGATCTGTCATTTCAACTATGTGATACGTACGCAATTTGATGATTTAGCATTCTCAATTACCTCTATAAACCATCCGCTCGTAATATTCCCGTTACTGAGCTCAAATAGATGATTCAAGGTTTTATCTATTTGCCTCCTCGTATTTGTAAAGCGGGAGACATAAACAGTAAAGTTTTACCTTTTATTCGTCTTCAGGGGGCCTACACATTTTTATTTAATCATTGTAAATAATTTAAATTTTCTTCGGCATCCAAATACTCTCTCTTTATAATGATATTTAAGTGACTGGGTATTTTCATCGTTATAGAGAGAATTAAAAATTTGGTGTAATAGGTTTAAGAATAAAGTAATACCATAAACACACACAACAAATATTCACATAAGATTTTACAATTATTAACTTACATTAAATTAGAAAGAAAAAGCTGTTTTAGTATTGTATGCTGTGTCTGCATATTTTCTCCCATTCCACCCCACTATTTTTCTATTCTATTTACATTAATGGAAGAAGTATGTCATGTTGGCTTGCTTAATTTTCCCCTTCACTAACTTGACTTGTTCCAAAATCCGCAAACAACTGAAGCGACTTCAGTTTGAACTGAAACAACTTGAACGACTGAAATACCATCGTTATAAAGAGAGAGAAATATCGGTAAAGAGAAAGAATAAATACTTGACTGTTACAACAAACCTAACAACCCTCGTTTATTTCATAGTTATAGAGCGATTATCGTTAATAATCGTTAGAAAAAGAGACTACTGTATTTTCCTGAAAATATTCCACTGGGAAATGACATCATGTCAGATCGCTTTTCCACCCTAAAACTACTTTATTTTGTAAAAATTTCATCAAAATTATTAGAGCCGTTCTCGAGATACAATCCAAAAATACCATAAAGTAGTATAAGATTCCTGGGATATAATACTACCTTTATTCAATTACACTCACCTTAGGTTACTAACAAAACGCTGCGCATTATTATACACACACCTGAGAGGGGAGCACTGATGGAGTTAGAATTTTGCCTGTTTTAAGAGCACATACGATTAATGAGACCAGTCTCACGTATTTACCAATCATGATAAAATGATTCAATCCATTTGTCATTGTTTCAATAAAATACAACCACACGACAAATATCTTTAATTTAATCATCATTGCAGGGACACAGTCAAAATTTTGCAGGAGGTTTATATGAAATAACAACAAAAATAATTACAAAGGCTCGTATTTTCTTTTTCTTTTAAAATGTTTATATTACCATAAACTCTGCGCCAACTTAAGCTTGTTAAGGTTAGAGGAGAGTGTTCGTGTGTGTGTGGAGGGAGAGGCGGAGTCCGGACCTTCTGGACCTCCCCTTTGGCTACGTCCTTGATTATTGGTACGCACACGACATTAGCGTCATCAATCGTATTCGGTCTCATTACACACAACGCAATACAAAATAAACAATAAAAACATTGTAAAAAAGCAGTTACAAACGACATATGACCAAGTGGATGACAATAAACTAATTTACTCTCCGGGAGCAAGCAAGGAAGCTTCTCTTCGATTCTGATCAAGGTCCTTAAGGTAGAGGCGGATTTAACATTTCAGCGCGGCCCTAAAAGCAGATAGCTACGTGTTAGAATATAAACAGAATTCCAACAAATTCGTATTCACACAAGAAAATATTGCACGAATACGTATTATTATCAAATCTTTAAATTACACAAAAAAATCTTGTTTATAAATCGTAACTATTAAAATGAATCTAAATTAGATATTAATAATGACGATAGTATTAATGAGTACGATATTCTGACAGCATCGTGTGAACTTAATTAATTCTTCCGATGGGAACCCAAATCTCTTCTCGATGAATACGATTGAGCCGATTCGACGCTAGAGGGCTACGTCCGCCGTCGGCTGCTTAAGCAAGGGCCGGGGCCCACCTGTCGCCTAACGGCAAGCCGACGACCGATAACATAGGCCCGTTAGCGGCATCTTCTCTTCGCCTCTGTCGGCGAGGTGCAAGGTCTCGTTCAGGCAGTTGTCCACTAAGGCACGCGTTCCTCTAATAAACAGTGCGCCGGAGGGGAAGCGCTGGTTTAATTTCAGAGCTCATGAGAAGACGCGGGAAAGATCATGTACACTTTATGTAAACTTTATTGTCAAAAAAGCAGTTGCAAACTGCGTATGACCACGTGGAGAGGGGGCAATAAACTAAGTTACTCTCGAGACCATCCCATCAATTCCGATCAAGGGTCCAAGGGCAGAGGCGGATTTAATATTTACAAAAGAAATTATTTAATAAATACGTACTGTTTTCCATTAATCGTTTAAAATAAATTGTAGATATTAGTGCAGTAAACATTCGTTATTAATAGAACAAAAGTATTAATGATATTCCCGCCCAAGAAAAATCCGTCACTACACGGAGGAAAACCCGGGCCAGAATGGGGCAACGTACACCACCGTACCAAGGTTGCGTGCAGTTAGAAATAAACTATTAATGAACAAAGGGAGCAAAATCAACATGAATTAAAAAGGAATATAATCAGTATCTAGAGTACTATAACAATGCCGTGATAAAGTATAAGGGATATCAACATCACTTTCATCATCCGAAGTCATGTGGATCCAATAACAGAAACTGTGATAACGTAATGGACAACTTTAGCAATGATTTCTTTCTTTTCTCTCTCATATGAGAGAAAATAAGATATTCGAAAAAAATATTCTATCTCAAAATTCAACCCTTTTGCATCTAGCCTTCAAAATTACACGTGTTATATGGACATCTCTTTACTTTCTCATGCACTGTAGAACCCCTGTAATCCGACACACTTGGGACCTAAGAATATTTCAGGGATTTTTTCAGAACTATAGATCTGTTTTTTCCTTAAACTTACGACATATCATATTTGTGAATAAATTTGAGAATATCTTTCGAAGTGGTTTATCCAAATGACAGTACGCAGCAGGTATCAGGACATGGCGAATATTTGCATTCAGTTAAAAAACATACGGCCACCAGAATGTCAAAATAACCTTGAGAAAGATTACGTGAATCACGGGTTATGGGCATGCCCCGTTGGGAAAGTAAATGAGAGAATTTTCGGAGGAATATGTCTCGACTCATTACATACCATATATCATGGCAAGACAGTGGCGTACCAACACCTCACGAGACCCACGGCGAACGTCCTTTCGAGGTCCCCGCTCTAAAGTTTTTGGAGGCACAAACGTGTTTGCATCCATGCTACTATATATCCAACGCTCTGATGTGTTCAAAATAATTTTTAATAATATTTAGTGACCAATTTGGAGGTTTACGTGATGAGCCCCGGGACAGACCGTCCACGCAACTGTGGCGAGCTGATAGAGAAAAATGTGTTAATGAATATTGTACGAAGAATACGATGATAGAAGGTGAATATAAGACTGTGATAAGAGATTTAAACCTCTGTATTGACTGTTTTTGGGTTAGGGGGTAGAGATGTTTTGTAAAATATAAATAAATTTATTGTCAAAAAGCAGTTACAAACTGCGTACGACCACGAGAAGGACAATAAACTAGTTTGCTCTCCGGAAGCAAGCAAGGAACCACCCCAACAATTCCGATCAAGGGCCCGAAGGCACAGGCGGATTGAGAAGATAAGAATACAATGCTAACTGCATTTTATAATATCAACATAATACTAACATCCTGGCCCGGGTTTTTCTCCGGTTTTCCTTCGGGTAGAGGCGGATTTATCATACAGGTTCTCTAGGCTTTGTCTAGGGGCGGGTCTATTGTAACAATAAATCGTGAATTTAGTGTTATTTCAATTTTTAAGCACTATACTCAGAATAATCTATAGTTCGATAATAACTTACATGTAATTTTTTGCTTAAAATTACAAACATATTGACATTCTATTAGTATTATAACTCGCAGCTAACTTTTTATCTTATCTAGGAATTTTTGCTGAATTTTTTGAATCCGCCTCTGCCTTAGGGCCCTTGATCGGAATTGATGGGATGGTCCCTTGCTTGCTTCCGGAGAGTAAATTAGTTTTTTTTTCCCTCCACGTGGTCATACGCAGTTTGTACTGTTTTTTGACAATAAATTTATTATTATTATTATTTAATAAAACACTAAAAACGTAGTTCAAAAGTACGTAATATTAAGTAACTATAGATTAATCAGAATTTATAGTTTATAAATCGTAACTATTAAAATAACTTTAAATTTGAGAATAATTATTACAATTATCCTGAAGGCAGAACCTATTTAAAATTCGCCTCTATCCGAGGGAAAGCCGGAGATAAACCCGGGCCAGTATGGGGCTACAGAAATGATAAAAAATTTGTTTTGTTGCCTTCAACCACAACACACACATTATATATATACACACATTTGATGACCATGTAATAATATTTATTGTAGAAGAGTATCAGCAAATATTTACGTCAAAATCGTCGTGTAATAATTGAGTAAAATTGATGTGTGAAGTGAAGTGGCCAAAATGTCGCACAGATCCCCGGATGGTATAGACGGAAGTGCCATAATAAAATGGAAGAATATACTATGCAAGGAAAGTGGTGGAGTTCTGCATGTGACAAATGGAAATTTATGAATCCTGCGTTAAGACCAACTTCCTTCGAACACTATCTCGACACTTGGCTCTTAAGCAGTCTCCTGACTTTTTTCTTCTTTAAGCATTCTGGAAAAACTACGATCAATTTCACGCTCAAAATCTGTGCTCTACAAAAAAATATTCTCGATTTTACGTCTTAAACGCTACGCTTTTTAACATAGTAGATAATAAAATTTTCATCCAATTTTTGAGAAAAAATGCTGCGTAGAGACTGGAATTGGTGTATGCAAGAGTACATGACGACGTCATGAAAAAAACGCAGAAACTTGGAAGACTGCAGGTATATTTCGAGAGTAGCCACATAATTCTTCTATCTTGTTGCTAAATTGTAATTTATGGTAAATTTTCGCTTTTCACGTGATTCTTAACCACTAGCCAAAATGAGATATCATTACAAAGGTATGTTTCTGGATTAGGAAGTATATTTATCTTACATATTAAATACGCATTATATCTGGTATGATTTATTTTAAAATATAAATTAAATTCGAAAAAAATGTGGTAATTTACTACATTTCCTTTAATATGTCGCCACTGACCACTTGATGAGTCAATGAAAGTAGTTAGCTCATAATCGACCTCTTACATGGTCAAAGAACATGCAAATAGTGTCTATATGTTGTGTGTAAGAAAGGCTTCTCATATGTCTATCAGCTTCAATGAAGTCCAGAGAATTGAAAGTTATATATATTACTTCCATGATACAGTGGGTTCATTGATTGGTTCTTTTACGTTGGGATGCATATGAAATCTTCGCATTTGGCTACTAGTGATTTATTGACTTGAAACCCATTGCGATAATAATTTTTTCCGAACTCACATCACATCATGAAAAAAGATTTGATATTTTTGGCTGATAGAACAGTTTAAATATTTTGTGTTTTGTCGGTAAGTGAAACAGAAGAAAATTTAAGGTTTCGGATACAGTGTATTATTTTATGATTATCCGGTCATTGAACTTCGAAGTTAGTTAGTTCCGTACCTACTTTTGCTCCTCGGAATTTGAGAGTTTCGTAGCTATGTTTAAAGAAGAATGGATAGAAATAAAGAGGAACAAATATTTTATACTACTCTATAGTCTTTGTAGCATTAGTGAAGGAAACTGATGTAGTCTTTGGTTCCGGGAATATGCGTGATAGTATCCTCTCTTCCTGTGCACTGCTGTGTGCGAGAACGTGGGTTCGATTCTTTGCTTGTCCGAACTGGATGAGGTTTTCAGTTGAGGTTTTCAGTTGAGGTTTCCCTACTCCAACCCGGTCGAACGGTACCTTAAAGCTAAAGACACATCTACGTCTGCGGAGCGGAGCGTTTTTTCCGCCGACCTGTGTTACTTTATGGGCAAAGACACATCTAGCGGAGCGGAGCGATTTTTCGCCCGCTGCTTGCAGCGGAGATCTCCGTTCATTTCTGAGGGCCGCCGGGGAGACAGCACGTGTTATCTTATGGGCAAAGACACATCTAGCGGGCGCGGAGCGGAGATCTCCGCTGCTTCCTGCGCGATCTTGTCGCCATCTTTAGGTCACAAGTGTTAATAGATGGGTATATTGAGAGAAGCGAGGAAGGAGACGAGTGATTTCTTTCACGGTGCTTTCCTTTAATTTCATTTATTTGAATTTCTACGGACTGATTATTAATTATATTTATTATTGCAACACTGAGTTAT
>NNCF01129211.1:182849-193175 GCA_002313205.1 Laupala kohalensis
ACACACATTCAAGAGTTATATCTGATCCGGATATCCAGATCCCCGGCTCTGAGAAGACGTGAGCTTTCCGTTTGACGACGATCGTAAACTGTAAGCAAATGAACAGTCGCTCAGCGATCAATGAAGGCTCGTTTACCGCATGGCCCACATCCGTATTTGCACGTGGTCGAGACGAAGTGGTGGAGTTCCATTCACGGACCGGCCAAGAGATGTTTCAACACATCGGCACCGCACACAGTGGGACGCAACTTTATTGTTATTGGACATAATTATTCCTTCCGTTAAATATAATAAGACATAATACATTTCGCAAAATATGACAGCAAGTTAGATGTTTTTGACTACGATATTACTGTGAAGAAGGCCAGAACGTCGTCAGTTCTGTCTAGTGAACCGCGAATTGTCTCGGACAGCCAAGTGTGTAAGAAATATTTTGATTAGAAGATCTTACATTTATAATATTTTACTATTCACTCATCTCTGTTCATCAATAAAAGTGAATAAGTCTTAAAATTATTTGATGAAGATTTACTTCTCAGGAGTTGAAATAATCCCTGTCATACCTTTTTCGATCAAATTGACATTGGTGATACGTATATCAATAAAGGTTCAATATTTACATCGATTATTAATAAATAACAATTGATTGAATTTTCATATTTAAAAATATTAATAATTTATTTCATGGTTCTTTCAAGGGGGTTTCGCAGATGACACTGGCTTGTTTTACAGATCAAAATATATAAAATAATAATTTAAAAATAAAATGCAAGATAACACAAACTTGCTTAAATGTTGCTTTTTAAACAATGATATGGAGATAAATACGAAAATTTATGTTCTATTTACCACAAGAAAAAGTTAGAATGTCTCAATTCTCTACGCCTCAATAAATATCATGTAATGATCAGACATATTGTATGTGCCCTTACATTGAAATGGCTGACGAAATAGAATACTTAGGCCCTGTTGTGGACAGTAATTTAATTTGGAAAAATGTTTATTAATTTAGAATAAATTACTCGTAAACATAATATTTTACATGATCAAAACGTTATGCAGAAATAGGAAAAAAGATGGTGGGTAAAATGTGCAACTAACGCATTGGATGTAAGAAATTGGTTTCATTCCTTAGTTTCTGACCAGACCATATTAAAGTTATAAATAATGAAATAAAATTTTGAAACTACAAAGAGAATTTTAACGTTGTTGCGTGGACATTGGAAAAAGAAACCGTTGAAATAATTTGAAATTTCAGTGGACAATTCTTAGTACAATTGCAACTAAAGAGCAAAGCTTGGTTAATATTGATGAAAAACAACAGCACAAAAACAATTAAAATAGGCTGCTAATCAGTAGATTTGATTCTTCACACTCGACTGTTGACTGCGAAGCTTGCAAGTGTGTCTGCCAGATTTCAATTCCGTTACGTGAGACGGAAGAGTAATGAACTGTCACTGAACGTATAATCTACGTGACAGAATCGTAGAAGTACTATTTTATGGAAAGGTTTTCAAGAACATTGTTTTCAAGCACATAACCTAAAAATGAAACGAAACAAAAGAATTCACAGGTTAAACTGTTTACTTTGCTTTTAAGCTTTCTATGTAAAGTGTATTTTCTTCTGACTGGATTTTAAAATTCCTAATTACGTTCAGATAAACGTACAACGCTAAAAACTGTGTATTTTTGTAGGTTTTCTTTGTAGTATTCAATTTTTGACATTAACAAAAGAGAAAATTTAATACCACGAAATAAGAAAAACATGAAAACATGAATTTGGATTATAATATAAGAACCCAAAGTAACACCAGGTAAAATGAACTACAAAAAATCGAGACCTTTGAATACCCACTGCAGGGTAAAATATACCAATTCTCTGCTTAATTTTCTTTTCAAATTCCGGGCTACACCGGGTAGTTCTGCCAGTAAACCATAAAAAGCAATGTAATGTGGTTACCATAAAAATAACTACAAGGTTTTTTCCGATTGTTTTTCTGTTACGGATGGTGATGCTATCATGCTGACCAATTTTCTATGGCGTTAAGAAATGTTTGAAGAATTTGTGAAGCATTCCTTACTATATCGAAAAGTAGCGGGACAGAGACAAATATTTGTGAAGTGGAAAAAAAACTCAAGTGCTTAGATTGGACTTACTACAATCAGCATATCTAATAACCGTACTGTGTTTTAAAGAATGTCCAATTTTCTGATTGTCTAAACGCCAAGCAAGTATAATCATTTTAGAATAAACCAATGTCACGGATGATTTTCAACTGTGGAATGTTGCCCTTCTTGTCTCCTGCCATGGAAAACTGTTGCAAGTTCCACTCACCGACAATCGTGTTCTAGTGGTGGTGTCTTCGTCTACAGGATCTCGTTGAGCGGTAGTTCGTGGGTTCAAACTCTGTTTGGCCGAATTAGACGGGATTTTCAGCTAGAGTTTCCCTTACCTACACCAGAGATGTGTCGTTTCTCAAGTTCCCCGGGAATCCTACATCTCTCCTTCCCAATTACCTTTCCCAAAGCCCAACGGTTAGGTGGAAGAGCAGGACTCATGGCCTGAACCTCCTTTTGCCAAAAGATATAAAATATAATAAATAATAAACAAATAAATAACACAGTAATGTATCACAAAATATCCACAATCACAGACACAATGCGAATGCGAAGAATTCAGTTCTTGGGACACTTAGAAAGAATGGATCCGAACAGACTAACGTACAAAATACGTACATTCTTAAAGAACAAGGCTATTAGACCAAATTGGAACAAACAGACAGAAAAGGACCTGAAAGAATTAGGATCACCAAACTTACAAGACCGAAATGAAATCAGAAAAATCACTCATACGCGGGGTTTGGAGGAAGAAGAGAGAAGGGTCACCCAATCTACGTGGTCAGCACAACGGAGACACACCCACTCATTGTGCATCAAGGGATACTGGGTCAAAAGGAAGGCTAGAAAGTGTTGATTCCGCGTGGTCCTAAGTGACCTATTCGCGAAGAAGAAGAAACAAATATAATAAGGAATCATAAGTACTATTACATGGAATGTATTTATCAGGTTTCATGAACGCTTCATCGGATTTTCGTAGGATTCTCATTGAGGAGTTTCGTTTTTTGAGAAAAAGTTAACTACCAGTTTCGAGAGATGATGTCCGGATGTTGGATGTATCGCCACATTCATATTCCGTATTAAGACCATTGTTTCCTTTCTCTATCCGTCATCATATCTATCTTAACCGCACTTCCAATACTTTACTTTCATTTCATTGTTTACTCTTGTACTTAACGATATGGAATTCCCTCAAAATTTACTGTCCTACTGAGGAAAAAATATTTCTGAAACAATATTTTATTTTTCACCTGGGATCTCCTATAATAATATTTTTACCAACTAATCTCTGGCTTTTTCTGATGAAAGTAACAATTTTTCTCTGGTGAAATGAGATGTTATTGATCTCCACAGGAAGGAACACAAATTTAAAACTCAAACAAATATTTTTAACTCTGGACGTATTATTATTTTCACATTGAAAAATCAGGAAAAACAAGTTTATTTTTTTGGTTTATATCTTTATAACGTTTGAGAAAATTGCAGAGGCAACATTGTCATTTAATTTTTACTATACGATTTTATCTTATTTTTCAGTTTTTTATCTTCCTGAATAACCATTATATGTTCGATGAAAAAAAACAACAAACCCGAATTGAATAATATTCGAATACTCCGAATAGAGTAATTGAATAATATTTCGAAGTATTATGCTATTTGCGACTTTGTTTTGATTCATTGGATTTAGAAAACATGTATCAAGATCGTTTGTTTAACTGTACAGAGCAGTACTCTTTGTCGAAGGCTTAACAGAGTAGTTTAAGCACATTAATAATTTATTCTATTTGCCTCTGTAGGTTAACAACAACTACGGAAGGTCGAAAATGATAACCTGATTGGTATGGTCTTGAGTACCGAAACCGAAGGCCATAGATGTATAGAATAGTTTGCCGAAACCAAACCAACACTGACACCCAGCTGACACTTCAGTAAGTTTCAAATAACTAAGTAGTCATCAGTAATGCGAGCGAAGTTGCACAAGTACTGGAAAGCAAACCAAGTAATTGTCTTTTCGCTCATGAGTAAATCAATAAGAACAGCCAATTGCAGTTCACTTACAACAATCCTGAAGAAGAGCCTATAATGACGTCCTGCTCTTTCGTTAATATTGATGTTACAGACACACTATAGACAACTTTTGTTAGAACTGATAATAATAATAATAATAAATTTATTGTCAAAAAGCAGTACAAACTGCGTATGACCACGTGGAGGACAATAAACTAATTTACTCTCCGGAAGCAAGTAACGAACCATCCCATCAATTCCGATCAAGGGTACGGCAGAGGCGGATTCAAAAATTTCAGCAAAAAATTAGATAAGATGAATAGTTAGCTACGAGTTATAATACTAATAGAATGTCAATGTGTTTCTAATTGAACACACAAAAATTATTTTACATGTACAAGTTATTATCGAACTATAGATTACACAGAGTATAGTGTTTAAAAATCATAAGAATTGAAATAACACTAAATTCACGATTTATTGTTAAAATAAACACGCCCCTAGACAAAGCCTAGAGAACCTGTATAAGAAATCCGCCTATACCCGAAGGAAAACCGGAGCAAAACCCGGTAGCTTAGTGACGTAACCGATCGAGGAAAGTGAAGAACTATGTGCAAACGAGGTGGCGGTTCATGGGCCAAGTGAGAAATATTTCAAAATTATATCAATGTTTCTCTTAAATTTTATATCACTTTCTGGTCATCATCGAGTTAGTCTTCGATATAAAATAATTGATTCACTTTTCTCATCGATTCACTCAGTTAAGCTCTGTCTTCGTCCTTTACCAAAGAACCTCTGCTAAACGGTCTGGTCGGGACTGAGACCCTGGCCAGTTATTCGTTTGCCCGGATAATCCCAGGTTCCAGTGAAAAATCGATTTTCGTTTGAAAGGAGCTTACAATTTCATCCGGTTACCACGAATAAACAAGCAAATGAGACATTTTTAATATTGTACTCTAAGAAACTAAAAAAAATACTCGTATTTTTTGTGGAGCTTTACGGTTCGTCGACATCGAGGTCATTACACCCCTAAAATTCTGTACAGGTAGGGAAAATGCAGTTACTCACTAGGGAGAGCCAACACGACTCTCCCCGCGTGTGGGACACACCGAATGACTCAACCATACCCACTAAAAACCCTCCTGATTTACAATATCTCAAAACAAAAAAATTAAACATTACATATATCAAAAAAGGAAAATGAAAGATACCCTACCTAATAGCGTAGGGATCGAAAGGAACAAGAGGTGACCAAGGAAGGTCAGGAAAGAGAAAGGAAGGAGCATGGCACAAGTACGTGGAAGTAATGCCAGACTCAGCTCGGGGCCCCGTGTTCGCAAAACACGTACTTACTAGATGTAAATCCCCTGGGGGGATACTCATAGAGAAACAGACATATGTACATATTGATAATTTTAACACCTGAAAAAATTAATATTTAGTTTTACCTGACGATCCATCTCAGGGTGGAAACGTAACGTTTTGAATACTTTGTGAAATATAAGTGACTGTTTAATAGGGTCGTGTATTTTATTACTATATATACATATTGAACCATAAAAAATAGAGTGGGAAGAAAGATGGGAATCAAACTCTCTCCCCCTCCTCCATTCCGCCCCTAACAGCACAAACATATTGCGCACCAAACGTCACGTTCACCCCGATGTACTTTCCAGCAAAGGCTCGTCACGCAATCAACGTTCGTACCACCGCTACCTGCCAGGTATTATGCGCTGGAAGAGAGAGAAGAAACTTATGCACTGGGTAGGTCGGTTAATCCAATGACCGAGACCGGATAAAAAAGGTTCTGCTACTCTCACATCCTGCGCACTTGAACACATCTATATTTCAGCCGGCACATGACAATGAGGGGTGGGGAGGCGTTCGTGGGTTCCGGGCCCCATCTGGAATTATTTATAAGTTGTAACGAAAGTATATTATCTGTTCAAACACTGTTTATTTAGCATCTGATAATTAAATAGCAGCGTCTATTAAATAGTTGTACAATATTTTTAAAATTAAGGACAAATAACTTTAAAGTTAATATCAATAAGTATGTGGTTACAGATTTTAGTACGTTCGATCAAAACTAAAGTTATTGAAGACTTTAGTAATTCAGAATACCTCTAATGAACCGTGTCATTTGACACTTTTCGTCGTACGACAACTGGAACTGATATTTACTGCTATGCTATCGAAAACAGACTACCTATAAATTCCGAGTTGACGAGAGTACAGGGATTAGTTGTTTAATGTTAATTTACGACGAAAAGATAACAAGAATACATTTGTTATTAATCATTTACATATTTGTATAATGAGACTGATTCAATGTCCTTATGCCGATTCATTACATTGCTCGGGACCTTAATCGTTTATGGAACAATACGCTGGAAAGGTTGCAAGAATAATGTTTTTTGTTGCAGATAACACTCGAGTACATTGTGACAGAATGTAACTAATAATATAAAGAGATTCTCGGAAAATCAATTAATTTCTGACTCGTTGAAGGAAACTTCTGAGAGGTATTGTTTCGGTTCGTTTCTCATTCGAAGATTACGACATTTTGCGGCAGAGGGTTTCCTTCGTCTATCGCATAAAAATATTATAAATATTACGTATAAATATTTCTTAAATTGGGCGC
Organism: Laupala kohalensis; assembly: GCA_002313205.1. Classification (NCBI taxonomy): domain Eukaryota; kingdom Metazoa; phylum Arthropoda; class Insecta; order Orthoptera; family Trigonidiidae; genus Laupala; species Laupala kohalensis. The sequence continues at coordinate 189,619 of NNCF01129211.1, forward strand.
AAAGTCGGAAATAATTTACATTTTAACTGATCTCACAAAAAAAATGTTTTAATAAACTTGTTTGTCCGAAACAAACTGCGTCTCAGTAGACAGAACTACTGAAGTTTCTGTCATCCTGAGGCAGAGTACGACAGCGACTTCGGCTCGTGCATATTTGTCATGGCCCTGAAGAAGGACACAGAAGGATGACCGAAACGTTGGTAGTTGAAGGAAAACGGGAGATGTCTCCGAGATTCGAACACGAAGTTTCGGCGTACTGCGCTGATGCGCTACGGACTGCTCCACCCTGTTCTACCCCAATTTCCCATTGGCGTTCAACAAGCGAGACTCACAGACCTCTAGATGATCTCATAATAAATTATGTAACAATAAAATAACCTTATTAATATGTTACCTGGCGGCGTGGTTCACCGCAATTTAAGAGATTTTTGAATGTTGGTAGTTCTGTCTACTGAGACGCAGTGTGTTCCGGACAAACAAGTTAATATTGTATTTTTTCAGTTGATAATAACTTCTTCTCTATTTTAATTTAAATCGGAATTCACCACCGTTACCCAATGAGAATGTTTATATTGGCACCAGTCGCGGAAGCCTACGTTTTTAAGTTCATTTTACCTTATTATGGTGAAATACTTATCAAATCTACGCAACATTTATAATAATTTATGATACACCATTAAAACATATCAAGACTGGTGAAGATACCGCAGATGTATGCAAACTGTTCCGTAAATACGATTCCAAATATGTTTTTATCTCAAGTCATCTTGGTACATATATGGCTATATTTATTATTTATTTTTCAGCTTATGGCATTTGTCATACAATTGATACTTTCATAAAAATATATTAACAAAATAAATTACAACATAATACATGCAAAGAAAGGGTCATAAAAGAGGAAAATATTATTTCATATATGGCATGACATTGGTTATATTTATAAGATTTATTGGAGTATCCATAATCCTTGAGATTATGGATTACGATACCAACATCTTTGTGGGTGTAAATCATAAATAGAAAGCGATCGGAGGTATCAATCACACTGATTATTGTTGGATATTGTATTTTAGGTTATCGCTTCGTCGGAAATAAGGAGCTGGTAGGTCAAGATTGGAAAGTGGAGCGATTTTCGGTGCCTTGGGACCTCGACTTGCATGTTAGGACGCGACTATGCCTTGCTTTGCGATGCTCGAACGCCTCTGGTGACGCAAGATTAATTCGGCGAGAATACGAGAAGAAAAATTCAATTGACGAAATGCATGGCAAAGGATATGATTAATTTAGTGACACAACTCACGCGGCGACTTAGACTAAGCGCAGATCGTTTCAGTTCTTTGAGTCAAGAATTCAAAGTCTTCGTTTGAAACAGCTCAGTGGCTTTTCCACTCAGAAGCTTAACAGTTCTTCTTTGCAGTTCAGAATTTAACTCTGTCCTCATGTGACTCAGTGACTGGGGCAGTCATGAGTGAGTCATGAAATCTCCAAACTCAGCCTCCGCATATATATTGACTATTATTAACAATTTCTAATCCACCCTTTACATTTTTTTATTATATGAAGACATTCGCACTGAAACACTTTAACTACTTTTCCTGAATGTTTAGGCCTCATGTTTACAATTAGAAAGACATAAAGGAATCGTATCAGAATCCTCTAAGCTACTAACAAAATGTTCAGTGATTTTATTGCCTTGTAATATCTCTTAATTTGATTTTATAAAAATTTGTGGCTAAGGTTCAGAAGAGGTTTCCATTTTCGTGAATATTTAAAAGTATGAAATACCAGTACATAAATTTATTTCTTTTGTATAGGAATGATAGAAGGAAATGATATTCTGTCAATTCAAAGTCCTTCTTGAGCCCTCTAACTATTTCCAAGTCTTGTACACAAGACGGTGCGTTTCTTTACCCCACACAACCCTATGAGGGAGTATTTTTTCGCACAACCCCTCTTCCTCTGCCATGTGCTCATAAAGGAATTCAGAAGCCAAATAACGCGAAAGTAGGTACGAGGAATACAACTTCCTCCTCATCGAAGGAGAAATTTTAATCTCCCTTTCACTATTGAGAGATCCTTCAGATCTTTGCATCGAGTACAAGAATAGCAAAAAATCGGGGGCAGAATTTCGTTGACTTCGCTCATGTTATTTAGTTACATACATTCTTTGGTGTTCTTATCTACTCATCTAGTTTTTGTGTTCTATTATCATCTGTATGTCAATTCTTATGTCCTTGAACTTGTTTTACGATTCCTGTATCCTGAGATACGATCGTTCCCCTGTTATTTTATTCACTTTTGTCATCTTCCGAAATTCCTAACCGGTGATTTGACGTTTCTTAGCATATTTTATTCTTTTAATTTATCACATTATTCTACACCTTCTCCAATATATCAACTGTACATCTAAACAATTTTCAAGCACTGACGTTCATTTCGTACACTTTTCTTATGATTTAGTTTCCGTGTAATTTAAATTTAATACTGCTGCCAACGGGCACTCGCCGAAATGCAGTCAATACATGTTTTCTATTATACCTACACATGTCAGTCGAATCATTCGGATGTTTGATTAACTTACATTCAACAGAATATAATTAATCTGTTACCTGGCGATGAGGTTCACTGCAATTTAAGAGATTTTTGTGTGAATATTACCTTTATACGAAAAGTTCAATATAGTTTAACAAAACCGTTATTTATTAAGGAAACGATATGAACTATTATCTCGCTTGTCTCTATTCGTAAGCATCATGGGCTGTCATTATCCCGTACGCCCATGACGCATGACAATGGTATATAGGACGTCAACGGCGAACGAGAAAAGTAAATATATCTATACAAATTTCAACTGCGGTTTTTTATTGTTATATAACTCTTTGAGTGTTACACTCTACACCGAAATCATTCTTTTGTGGTTTTCATCACCTGGCACAGGAATTCGAGATTGAATGAGGTGCCCACTGGAAGAGACAATAAACGCCAGTCGGTCAGTATACCACCACCCCAATTGTCGGTAATACTGAGTTATTTTTATCTTATACGTTAATAAAAGTATTTTTCCGTGGAGGACAATAAACTAATTTAATCTCCGGTAGCAAGTAAGGAACCATCCCATCAATTCCGATGAAGGGCCTTTAGGCTGAAATGAATTGAGAAGATAATAGTGAAACGTTAACGACGAGTAACAATACCCACAGAACACCAACAAATTTGTATTTAATACAAGAACAAAAAGAGATATTTCACATGTGCGTAATATTATCGAACAATAGATTATTGGAAATACATTGTTTGTAAATCGTATCTATTAATATTTTTCTAAATTCGAGATTAATTATTACAATGGACAGCCGGTCCTATGCAAGAGACTCGAATACCGGTATATAAAACCCATCTCTACCCGAAGTAAAACCGGAGAATAACCCAAGTCAGGATGGTCCCGTTTCCCCGTTTTGTTCCACGTTTTTCCGAATCAGTATCTCGCTGGTGTAGGTTTTGTTTTATAGTGTAGTTATTTTGTCACCTCCGTCTTATCATCGATTTATACTGCG
>NNCF01129212.1:491-13328 GCA_002313205.1 Laupala kohalensis
TCGAAAATTTCGAAAAATAATTTGAGGTCATTTTTGGCGGTTAGAGACTTATATTTTTGGAATAAGCTCAAAAAAAATTTCAGTAAAAATTTTAACTTATTTTTCTGTTTCTCTCAAATATTTTGCAATACACTGATTCTGCTATGATAGAAATACCATCAGGAATACGTACAAAAATGAAAAATGCCAGGAATTCTGTTAAATAATAATGAATGACAACAGACTTTTATCGCGAGCTGCGTTGTTTGTATCTCACTTTCATTGTTACCATAATCTACTCATTAAGACGCTTCACTCGGAAAGAGAGTAACGTAAAAAAATGAAAAAATTGACTATACGACAAAGAAAACTTCAATTTTTCGAAAATTTCGAAAAATAATTTGAGGTCATTTTTGGCGGTTAGAGACTTATATTTTTGGAATAAGCTCAAAAAAATTTCAGTAAAAATTTCTATTTTTTTTCTTTTTCTCTCAAATATTTTGCAATACACTGATTCTGCTATGATAGAAATACCATCAGGAATACGTACAAAAATGAAAAATGCCAGGAATTCTGTTAAATAATAATGAATGACAACAGACTTTTATCGCGAGCTGCGTTGTTTGTATCTCACTTTCATTGTTACCATAATCTACTCATTAAGACGCTTCATTCCGAAAGAGAGTAACGTAAAAAAATGAAAAAATTGACTATACGACAAAGAAAACTTCAATTTTTCGAAAATTTCGAAAAATAATTTGAGGTCATTTTTGGCGGTTAGAGACTTATATTTTTGGAATAAACTCAAAAAAAATTTCAGTAAAAATTTTAACTTATTTTTCTGTTTCTCTCAAATATTTTGCAATACACTGATTCTGTTATGAAAGAAATACCATCAGGAATACGTAGAAAAATGAAAAATGCCAGGGATTCTGTTAAATAATAATGAATGACAACAGACTTTTAGCGTGCTGCGTTGTTTAATCTCACTTTTATTGTTACCATAATCTACTCATTAAGACACTTCATTCCGAAAGAGAGTAACGTAAAAAACGCAAAAACTGACTAAGAAAACTTCAATATTTCGAAAATTTCGAAATATAAAGTGAGGTCATTTTTGGCGGTTAGAGACTTATATTTTTGGAATAATCTCAAAAAAAATTTCAGTAACAATTTCAATTTTTTTTCTGTATCTCTCAAATGTTTTGCAATACACTGGGTCTGTTATGATAGGAATACCATCAGGAATACGTAGAAAAATGAAAAATGCCAGGGATTCTGTTAAATAATAATGAATGACAACAGACTTTTATCGCGAGCTGCGTTGTTTGTATCTCACTTTCATTGTTACCATAATCTACTCATTAAGACGCTTCATTCGGAAAGAGAGTAACGTAAAAAAATGAAAAAATTGACTATACGACAAAGAAAACTTCAATTTTTCGAAAATTTCGAAAAATAATTTGAGGTCATTTTTGGCGGTTAGAGACTTATATTTTTGGAATAAGCTCAAAAAAAATTTCAGTAAAAATTTTAACTTATTTTTCTGTTTCTCTCAAATATTTTGCAATACACTGATTCTGCTATGATAGAAATACCATCAGGAATACGTACAAAAATGAAAAATGCCAGGAATTCTGTTAAATAATAATGAATGACAACAGACTTTTATCGCGAGCTGCGTTGTTTGTATCTCACTTTCATTGTTACCATAATCTACTCATTAAGACGCTTCATTCGGAAAGAGAGTAACGTAAAAAAATGAAAAAATTGACTATAACACAAAGAAAACTTCAATTTTTCGAAAATTTCGAAAAATAATTTGAGGTCATTTTTGGCCGTTAGAGACTTATATTTTTGGAATAAGCTCAAAAACAATTTCAGTAAAAATTTCTATTTTTTTTCTTTTTCTCTCAAATGTATTGCAATACACTGGGTCTGTTATGATAGGAATATCATCAGGAATACGTAGAAAATTGTAAAATGCCAGGGATTCTTTTAAGTATCAACGAATGACAACAGACTTTTATCGCGCGCCGCCGTGTTTGTATCTCACTTTCATTTTTACCATAATCTACTCATAAAGACGCTTCATTCCGAAAGAGAGTAACGTAAAACAACGAAAAAACTTACTATACGACAAAGAAAACGTCAATTGTTTTGAAAATTTCGAAAAGTAATTTTATGTCATTTTTGGCGGTTAGAGACTTATATTTTTGGAATAAATTTTTAAAAAATTTCAGTAAAAATTTCATTTTTTTCCGTTTCTTTCAAATGTTTTGCTATACACTGGGTCTATTATGATAAGAATACCATCAGGAATACGTAGAAATTTATAAAATGCCAGGGTTTCTGTTAAATAATAATGAATTACAACAGGCTTTTATCACGTGCTGCGTTGTTTGTATCTCACTTTCATTGTTACCATAATCTACTCATTAAAACGCTTCATTCCGAAAGAGAGTAACGTAAAAAACGCAAAAACGGACTATACGACAAAGAAAACTTCAATTTTTCGAAAATTTCGAAAAAATAATTTAAGTTAATTTTTGGCGGTAAGACTTAAATTTTTGGAATAAACTCAAAAAAATTTCAGTAAAAATTTCAACTGTTGTTTCTGTTTCTCTCAAATGTTTTGCATTACACTGGGTCTGTTATGATAGGAATACCATCAAGAATACGTAGAAAAATTGTAAAAGGCCAGGGATTCTTTTAAGTATCAACGAATGACAACAGACGTTTATCGCGCTCCGCCGTGTTTGTATCTCACTTTCATTGTTACCATAATCTACTCATAAAGACGCTTCATTCCGAAAGAGAATAACGTAAAACAACGAAAAAATTGACTATACGACAAAGAAAACTTCAATTGTTCGAAAATATTGGGAAAAATAATTTGAGGTCAATTTTGGCGGTCTGAGACTTATAATTTTGGATTAAACTCAAAAAAAATTTCAGTAAAAATTTCAATTTTTTTTCTGTTTCTCTCTTAAATGTTTTGCAATACATAATCTAGTCATAAAGACACTTCTTACCGAGAGAGAGTAACGTAAAACAACGGAAAAACTTCAATTTTTCGGAAATGTCGACAAATATTTTGAGGTCATTTTTGGCGGTTAGGGACTTATATTTTTGGAAAAAACTCCAAAAAAAATTTACTATAATTTTCAACTTTTTTTTCTGTTTACCTCCTGAATTTTTTTTACCTCAAATGTTACACTTATTTAATTTGTACACTTATTAATTTATTTATCTTGCCCATACTCTCAACGAAAATATTGGAGAGGTAGTAGATATCCTGGTGATTAAAGAAAAGTCTCCGATGTGTGCGTACCTTGAGAACAATGTTGGCGCGGAGGGCGGCGTCCCGTTCACCGAGCGCTTGGTCCAGTCGAGCGCACACCTCCGCCGACGCTTGGATTTGTGCGCCGTGCTGCGCCTCGAAGGCCGCGGCCGCCGCGTTGCACACTTGACCGCGTCGTCGCTCTGCGCCCAACTGACGCGCAGCCTCCGCCGTCCACAGCGCCGCGTCTCCCAAGCGTTTGCGCAACGCTTCTTCCTGCTCCTGCCACGGATAATGCTGCTTAGGTTAAACCTTAGAGTAGGATTAGCGTAGATAGAATTTAGTTTCCAATATATCTTAAACCGGCCTAAATAGACAGTAATATGTACTAATTTGAAAAACATACTTCACCGGCCATTTAAATGAAATAATTACAATTATAATCGATGGAGAAATACAATGCGTCATATGAACAAAACAATTATTTACAAAATGAAAACAATTTTTAAATCACGAAAGTAATAATAATAATTTCATTTCCATCATCACATTTACAAAAAAAGATACAGTTTAAACTTTAGGAATATTCACCAATATCCAGTAGTGGGTCACACGAATAAAATATAATTGTATGGCAACCACAATGAGTCCGTTTCACCAGTAACTTTCTTTGCAATTAACATGCCGCTATCTGAGGCGTCTGCATGGAAATTTACTTCAATCTATTAGGCTAATTATCAACACCATAAATTCTTGAATAATACACCGATAAAGAGTAACTAAAAAACACATTTAAATTTATTTATTTATTTAGGAGTAACTAAGGATAACATAATAAAATCTGACTTCTCTACACCATATCTATATATATGAACGTGCTTACATCCACTGATGCAATAATGAGATGACAAGTCATATCAAATTGATTTATAATTAGTGTACATGATAGAAAAATTTATTTTAAATAATTATTTGTAATTAATTAATATATTTAACTTATTATCTTCCTTAAGTAGCTAATATTAGATGTCCTTAATAGCCAAGACTTAATCATTTAACTATATTGTTTCTATTCATTGCAGGATTTAATTTCACAAGGCAACTGCTTAAACAACTTACGGCAAGTGATTTGTGTTGTTTTTAACTTCTTAATTAGATTTTTAAACGTACTTCCCCAACAGTTGATAGCAAACATGAATCTAGAATGAATTAATGCAAAATACAATTTACGCGTCAGGTCAAATGTTGCGTAGATAGTAAAAAAATCCTAATTGATGATCTTAATTTACTATGTAATTACTATCTTCGATGAGGTTTCTCCATAATAATTTGTTATCCATAGTTACGCCAAGGTATTTAAAACAATTAACTTTTTCGATACATTGACAATTACATGTGTGGTACACGTTTCTAAATGAAATTTTATAGGTCCTGGAAAGTTAAATTTTTTATAGCCAAAATTGATGTATTTGGTTTCTGTAACATTCATTTGCATAGCATTCTGAGTACACCAGTCTTTTTAGTATTTATCATTTATATGTTCATATCATATTAATATATCTTTTGATGAATAAAAGAGCGCAATATCGTCTGCAGAAGTATTTATTCTACCCCAAAAATTTTTCTAGCAAATAATTGATAAAAACCAAAAATTTGGCCGATAAAGTGATTAAATAATTTTTATTGTCAAAAAATTGCATATGACCACGTAGAAGACAAACTAATTTACTCTTCGGAAGCAGCCACGGGACCATCCCAAAGTTTAACTTTGGGATGGTCAAAACATCGAAATTTACTTTAATTTGTAGTAAATTTTCCGAAGTATTTATATATCACCTTTACCTATAGGTCAACGGAATCTGAGGAAGATATTTCACTTTTTCCGAGGTGAGATGCATAAATCACGAAACCGTTGTGTTCGTCCATGTTTGTAACTATTTATTTATTTATTTCATTTATTTTCTTCATGCCTTCTGGCGACGTTCAGGTCAGGAGACCTGCTCTTCCACCTAACCGTTAGACTTGGACAAGGGAATTGGGAAGGAGAGATGTTGGGTTGCCGAGGAACTTATGGCATCGAACCGACATTTGTCTCGAGTAGGTGAGGGAAATCCCAGTTGAAAACCTCGCCAGTTCGACCGGGTCGGGTTCGAACCCATACTCTAGCGCTCAGCCAATGGGATCGTGGAAGCGAAGACGCTACCACTAGACAACCGCTGTCGGTAAAGTTTAAGTACCCTCAAAAATGTTTCAAATGATAGTTTGTACCATTCTCTATCTATCCTGTGGCGATGAATTTTATACCCTCAAGGCACAAAAGTTTGAATTATTTGACTTTAAATTGCTATGGGCTTACATGGAGAAACTTTCTCGAGCTTTTTCGATATTTTGGCAAAAGTACCGGGTTCACATAGCGAAACGAAATGCAGCACTAAACAGTACAAAAACACAGCAAATGAAATAGGAACGCAATGGCGTTAAGACTTTCATACCTTACGGGCGTTAACAAGAGTAATTCACAAAAAACTATGGAAAATGCAGTTCTAAAGGAAATGGTAGCCGCATCACGTGACGGAAGACTATGCGACCTTTGTCAAAATGGGAGTCAAACGGCAGTCTAAATTTATTATCAAGTTTTAAAATGACAAAGTGAAAATGTCGACGAACCGGGATCGAAACCGGGATCTCTTATTCTGGCCGCAGATGTGGTCTTCACTGCAACAAGGATGTGGAGTACAGACATTGGTATCGAGGCGGGAGGTGAGGTGGAAAGCACACCTGCCCCCAAAGCAGGAAGTCCCGGGTTCAAGTCCCAATTCGTCGCCATTTTCACCACTATCCAGTCCGTTTATTGGACACGGGAACTCAAATTCTTACCTCAAGATTCTTACCATAATCTATAAGGTGAAGTGAGAGGGCAAAATCAAGTAATCGGGAAATGATACTTGATAGGTAAAGGTATCAAAATGTTCATATTAACATACGCGCGGAAACTGACGGTTAGTTAGCAACAAAGCATTCCTGCGTACTAGAAAACGACATGAGATATTTAGGATAATACCAAACAAAATCTATAAAATATTAGTTGCTTATACCCCCCTTTACCTCATTAGAACTTAATGAGTGAAGCACATAATAAGTAAAGAGGAGACAGCGGTGTCCAACGCTTTGGTTGGCTCGAGGTAGGAGACCATGTGAATGTATTCTCGTTTCGGCCAACTAAGGACCACGATGACGAGTGTCAGTAAGACTCAGTTCTGTGCGAGTTCACTCACTAGACACGTCGTGAATTTTACGGAGGAACTGAGCCTAGATAGAAACGAGATTGCCGTATCCGAGTATTACAACTGCCGCAGAGGGTGAACTTTTCATACACCACATTTATATGAACGGAGACATATAGAAATGAAAGGCCACCGGGAATTGAACCCGGGATGACTTGGTGATGAGCGAGCACGCCAACACCGTAGCCACGAAGGGGCGTAGGTAGGAGACCATGTTCTCTCTTCGACTGTCGACGCGAAACCAGTCTTTGATGTGATCGGTAAAGAAGGCATCTACATCACGAATCAAACGTAAACAAATCGCAATTTTATCTCCACAGTAAGGGCTCTAAAGCCCCACAAAAAAAATTATCTCCACAGTGCGACAACTATAAATACGAGAATTTACGCGTGTCTCAGAACGACAACTTGCGCACTCTGATACTTACATGACGCTTCGTTATAATAGTCGCGTGTGACTTCAGGGGCGCAGTGGCATTTTCTTTTCATTGTACTTGTAACAAGGAAATGTAGCGTGCTATTGAAGTTTATCTACATGGAGCGATAGGGGGTAGGAGGTAGTTGTTTATTGTTAGTAGGTGGACCGCTTAGTTGGGTTTACCAGCAACTTGGCCCATACGGAGAGGTAAGTAGAAGTGGTTAGTAATAGTTTGTTATTGATACTGGGAGGAAATGGATAGAGGAAGGAGGGTTCACTTTTCAGTAGTCACAGCTATACGAACTGGGACATTCATGTGAAAAACTACAAATTTTCTTCTGGCCCCACCGGGAATTGAACCCGAGATATGGAGAGGAGCTAGAACACTACCACCTTACCCATGGAGGAGCAAGTGGCATTCTACTGTGTTAACTATATATTGTCTAAGAATTATCAGGAGTTATTGTTCTACGGTATAGTTGGATATCGGTGAGATAATACAAGTATTCATTTTGATAATAAATGATGATGTGGTCTACTAGTATAATTTTTATTCTAATAGAAAAATTAAAACAACATTTATTGTCAAAAAAGCAGTACAATCTGCTTTTGACCACGTGAATTAATCTCCAGAGAAAGGGACAATCCTTTCAATTCCGATAAAGGGCGGATTTAACGATTCCGACAGAGGTGGATTTAACAATTCAGAACCCTCCTAAAAACAAAAATAGTTCGGTACGTTTTATAATATTAGCATAATACTAACAAGTGTGTATTACGAGTAATAAACAGCAATAATCGTACTAAAACAAAAGTTATTTCAGAAGTACGTATTATCTATAGATTATTCGGAAGTTTTTTACGGGGCTTTACAGCTCGCCGACATCGAAGTCATTAGAGCTCTAAAATTATGTACAGGTAGCGAAAATGCAGTTACGCACTAAGGAGAGCCAACATGACTCTCCCGGCGTGTGGGACTCACCGAATGACTCAACCATACCCACTAAAAACCCACCTGAATTACAATATATCAAAACATTTTTTTAAACGAGGAAAAGGAGATAACAGAATCCTAAAACATTATAAAAACCGAAAACAAGGAAAAGAGTAACTTTAGGGAGATAATTTTTGTCCAGGTAGGGAAAAAGCAGTTACGCACTAAGGAGAGCCAACGTGTCTCTACCCGCGTGTGGGACTAGCCGAATGACTCAACCATACCCACTGAAAACCCTCCTAAATTACAGTATGTCCAAATATAATAATAATAATTTTAAAAATTTAAGAAAAAAAAATTAAAAACCGTACGCAAGGAAAAAAGATTAACTTTAGAGTTAGAAAAATGTTAATTCAAAGTAGAGGGAAAAAGATTTAAATCCAAACCCTCCCGAGAATTTGTGGGAGGAGCCCCGTTTCATGTATGGATTTGCGCAATGACATACGAAGAAAGATCAGATACTGTTCCGGAGCTCACGTTCCTGAAGGAATCAAAAAAGACGTATCAAAATCGGTTCATTTCGTCCCAGCATAACGTTCAAACTGTTCGGTAGGTTGTGTCGCCGTCGGCGGGTACTATATTTTAGAAACTCCAGAAGAAAGTGTTCCGCAGTAAGTGTTGTACTGCAAGTATCACAGATAGGGGGAGGGTTCAACGCGTAAGAGATGACCATGGATAAGATAGCAGTGGCCAATACGAAGACGTGTAAGGATTACTTCGCACGGCATGATGACACCCATGACTTAACGGAGTCTTTTACCTTCCTCAGCTTGAAGGCGCAAGTTTGCCATTCGGCTTGCCATGTGTATATGAACAAATGATCCAAATAGAGGTTTTTTAGTTCTCTGAAGTGCTCTTGGTACATAGCGGCAGGAGTGTCTTGCTTTGAAAGTTTAGACAGGCGAAAGCCGATGGTTGGTTGCATGAGGGACCAATGTGGTGTAAGAGAGTGTGGGTATTTCACTGGAGGAGGTAGTGTGATGACATTTTCCTTTAGCAGTTGCTTAAAACGGACACCCGCTGGCCGGGGTAATGAAGGTCTTGCAGCGTAAGATGAAATAAGTATGGGGGAATGTAGATGTTGCCGAGTGAGGTGATTTGAAACCCCCATCAGTTTCACTCCGTAAGGTCCAAGTAGAATATCACGTTTCTTGTTAAGAGATGGTTCGCTAGCATTCTATTCGACTAGTGCGAAAAGCACCTGTTGCAATGCGGACTCCAGCATGATGGATACTGTTAAGGGTTCTGAGTGTCGACGGTGATGCGGTGACGTATACAATACTGCCATGATCTAATACAGACCGAACGAGACTTCTATACATACGAAGAAGGCAAATGCGGTCTGCGCCCCATGATGCGCTTAAGCAGCGAAGAAGGTTTAGGGAAGAATAACAAGGGGATTGTAGTTTTCGAATGTGATTGCGCCAAGTTAGTGTGTGGTTGAATGTGAGACCAGGAATTTTGCGGAGTCAAGGAATGGAAGACGTTGGCCCCCAAGAAAAAGATCTGGATCATTATGGAGATGGTATATCCTACAGAAATGCATACAGAATGACTTGGATACAGAAAAACTAAAGCTGGTAGACATGCTCCACTCGTGTAAACTGTTTAAAACCATTTGCAATTGCCTCTCGATGACATGCTGCTAGACGAACAATAGATGACGAAGTCATTAACGAAGAGAGACGCATGTACCGGTTCTCGAACCAATGACTCAATGCTATTTATGGCTATGGTAAAGAGAGTGACGCTTAAAATATAGTCCTGTGGGACACGTTTTCCAAAAGATGACTAGATGACATAAGTACCGAGGCGAATGCGGAAAGAGCGTTGAGATAGGAAACTCTCCAGGAACAGAGGAAGACAGCCTCGGAAGTTATTGTTTATAAATCGTAACTATTAAATAATACTAAATTCGATATTTATTATTTCAATCAATGCCGCCCCTAGGCATGAGCCTAGCGAGTCTGTATAAAAAATCCGCCTCTACCCGAAGGAAAACCGGTGAAAAACCTGGGTCAGGATAGGGTTACAGAATTAATGTACACATCCGTGCCAAGGTTGAGTAGATATAGAACTAAACTTATATGAATAACAAGGCAATACAAACATACAGGAAAAGTTTTGGAATTGTTATCAGTTTTTTGAAAGTACTACAGCAATGGTTTTTTGTTTTTGTTTTGTGGGGCTTTACGGCTCGTCGACATCTACGTCATTAGAGCCCTAAAATTCTGTGCAGGTTGGGAAAATGCAGTTACGCACTAAGTAGAGACAATATGACTCTACCCTCGTGTGGGACTCGCTGAATGACTTAACCATGCCCACTAAAAACCCTCCTGAATTACAACTCAAAAATCAACATATCTCAAAATATTACATATACCATTATAAAAAGAAGAATGAAGAAATAGGAAAATGAAAGATACCCTAGCGCCGGGATCGACCAAGGAAGGTCAGGAAAGAGAAAGGACGGAGCCTGGCACAAGTGGAAGTAATGCCAGACTGGTGTGACTTTACAATGGTGTGACTTCACAAGGTGACTAACTCTTATTAGAATCAATAAATTCTTTTACATTGTAGAAGGACTGGTGCACAACTTCTTCCCATCCCCCCCCCTCCCTATCCCTTACACCTGTAGTTCTTAAATAGCGAACTCCCTCGAACCCTCTGCATTGTGAGATACGTTCATCTTATTTATGTTTTCATTTTGCTTTTAGTTTTTATCTCGATTCATTGACTTTTTCTACATTTATTATGTTGCCCTGTTTTCAACACATTTTTTTAAAAACTACATTATATTCTTAATTATTTAATAATCTTAACGATTCTTGTACTTTACATCCTCAACACATAGTTTACATTTTTGTATTTAATTTTATTTTACATTGAAGATGCCAGCTAGGCTAGTGAAAGTATTTTCATTAGAATAAAAACTGTATTAGTAGACAATACATCTGTCCTTTATTCTCGTTTGTTCTACGATGCTTCCACATGTTCGAAACATAGGAACAAAAAGGCAGGTTGTGTACAAAGCAAAGGACTTACATTTCTGAGTGAACTACTATTTGAAGAGAGAATCGGAAGTGGACTTATCGTTCCCAAACATTGTCGAAGAGTAGGAGCTGGCAGCCGAAGAACAGTAAGAAAAATGCTGCAAAAGTATCTCAAGGTTCTGCATACATTTATTTCGTGTACCTATATGTGATAACTATCGGTGAGGTGAAAATGGAGACGAGTCGTACATCGAACCCGGGACTTCCTGCTTTGATCGCAGGGGTGTAAACCACCACACCGCCCGCTCGCCTTTCTTAGTTATACACCATTTCCACCCAGACCTGGTTAACACCCCCACGATCATAACTTTACTTGTTTCATACAGCTAAACTGCTCAGAGAACACTGTATTTGAGAACCCTAGGACTAGATGCGAGATTCTAATGCAAAGGACATCACCAATCTTTTAATATATCTCAACCCTAAAGTTCGGATACTTAAAGGTTGGAAAGCCACAACTAAAAGTTTGGAATCCTTTCCTTCCTCTCAGTGGCGGATCCAAGGGGGGGGGCGCAGGGGGCACGTGCTCCTCTCCAAAAATCTAGATATACGAAAGGAGTTTATTAACGCCAAAAAAAATTCAGTACACATTGAAAGCATCAACTAATAAAATCTGTGTAAAACGACGACTTCGTAGGACAAACATATGACTTTACTTTCATAGATTTTCATCCCAATATGGGAACATGAGCATATGGCTGCGATATTTCACTGTTTCTAGGATACTGGCACTCCAGCGATATTTCGAGCCACTTAACTAATAGAAAATTTACAATAGGAAGATAATCGAAAATAAATAAATAGAACGATAGAAAATAAATAATTTAACTTAAGAAAGTTAATGATGGAAATATTGATAAAATAATTATGTGTTTTTATAAAATGTGTAATAATAACATCGTACAGTTCATGAATTATAGGAAATATTTTTATTGTGGACCCCTCCCAAAATCAAATCCTGGATCCTCCCCTGCTTCCTCTGGAATTGGATCTCACATCCAAGCCTGTTACCTCAGTGACGTGTGATTGATTTCCGTCTATCGCAGGGTTGTTCAAGCTAGCACTCTAAGGAGCCACAAAAGTTTGCTCTCAACCTCTGTTGAGAGCACGAGACCGCTGCTCCTGGAAATAGGGGTCTGACGTCACACAGTGAGACGAATCCCATGCATTCGTTATCGCATAATTGATGGGATTTAGGATTAGTTTTCTTGGAACAAAACTAAATATTTTCACGTAATATTCTTCTTTTAAAAAAAACTTTAATTCTGCAATAATAATTTATAAACTGAAAATAGTACAATTATACAACTTAAATTCACAAATAACTTGAAAGAATTTCTTACAACTGATATTTCAAAACAGAAGAAATACATTTCGAAAATTACGTAAAAGAATCAAATATATTAAGGAAGATTAATAAAATAAGGCGCTATATATTTGAACTGCTTTTTCTACATTTTTTCGCATTTTCCCTTACTAAGCCTTGAATGTTTGGTGCATATGATTAATTGCAACGAATTTTGAATTATAATCGGATAAGGAACTTTTCACACATATTCGTGAGCAAAAAATCAAAACATTTTCCAGTTTTACTCAGAATAACTCAAGCGAGAACATCTTTTTCTACACTGAAGTTTCAATAATATTTACTCCTCCTCTCAATTATCTCACACGCTTGGTGGTTTGATTATCACTTGATTATTACGTTGAAATATAAATTTATTTTTCAGATGATTCATCAGTAATTACACGTGTACTAATAATTTTTTTTTTTTTTTTTTTGGTGGGGCTTTAGGGCTCGTCAACATCAAAGGTCATTAGAGCCC
>NNCF01129213.1:0-18840 GCA_002313205.1 Laupala kohalensis
TCCCAATCAGAAATAATTTCCCCTTCCTACGCCTGGGTTCTCATTGGACCCTTTAAAGATGCTTCTAGAACCTTCTCGAACATTCTGCCCAAAAAAACGTTTAAAGTTCCAACGTTTTCGCGACGAGTCTGAGCTTGTGCGCGCCCCCAGCGACCAGATGTTGCTCCTAAGGATGGGTGGAACATCCTCCCCCGCCTCTTACGAGCCTTAGGTTTCTAAAGGATCATAAATTTTGATTGAAGTCAAAGAAACTACCGCCGACGACCGCACCCCTGGTTACTTTTCCAACCGTCCTCCGTTCAAATTTCTAACTCTTCGCCCGTCCAAAATTCCGCAACAGAATGATTAAATTGTTATTAATTAGAGAATTATTCAAATCTCACAATATATATATATCGGTACTATATTAAAAGATTTTTACGATAGATTGAAAATCACATGAGACTATTTTGTGAGCCATCCGAGCGAACCTCGGTCACTCAGATATTTTACTATAATAAGTATAAGGAAAAAGATTTTAATGTGAAAATGTTATCAAAAGCAAGACACTACCTTTCTCTTTTTTAATACAAAATTAATTGTGTATTTTCCTTCACTCCTTTTCCCTTGCCTTGAATGGGTCGGAGATGGGAGGACAAGATGATGCCTCTTTTGATTTGACTGGGGAATTTCAATGGTGCCGGTTGCCCTTACTGAAACATCTCACTGAGGCGGGTGAAATATGAATGACATGAGGGAGAATGATTATGAGTGAATGGTGTGGTGGAATGAAAGGGAAAAGGGAAGTTGGTTGAGAGCAATTTCTTGAGTGTTTTTTTAGTTACTCAAAACACCTCTACACAGCATTACCATAGCATTACATATGTAATATTACCATGGAATGAAGCATTATATACTATAGTTATAAATTTATAAAATCTACATAGATTATATTCTATATTGGAAAGATATCAATAAACCATCACTTTTACAATGAAAACTTCCCAAACGTTAATCTTTCATACATGCTGCAAATAACTGAGTAATTCGATCTTCCCATTTCTCCAGTACAATGAATGCAAAAAATAAAACAACAAATGAGAAAATAGTATTTCTTGATATCAAATCCTCTAAAATATAAACAAAACTCACAGGTTCAAAATATGAATTCCTATGATTCTGAGAGTTACATTAAAAAAAGATATTTATCAAATACCAGCTGAAAATAATACATTGTAAAATACTACTTATTACGGAAAAAGTTCATGTTCACCCACTACGGGGAACAGGTTTACACAGCCACCCTTTCATAAAGTTAGTTGTAACGGAATACGTCCATTAATCTACAATATTTCGAAATATCACCTTACAATACATCAAAACGATAATATTTATGAATTTACTGCAGGTATAAATTAAATAAATTAAGAAAGCTTGTTATTGTCAATGGCCAAAAGAACCTCAATGAAACAAATGGGATGAAGAAAAATTTACCAAAACTTTTTCTACTTAAATTGAAATATTTATTAACACTTTGTAAATTGATTATAATTAATGAAAGTTCACGACTTTTCGACAGCTACTTACCGTCATCACCAGGTGATTGTAGTACTTCTTTGTTTATGTATTACAATCGCCAGACGAAGACAGTAAGCAGCTGTCAAAACGTCAAATGATTGTAGACCTAAATTCAAATACGATTGTAGATGAGAATCTGATCAATACTTTCGACATAACTTGGTATAGAAATTTACAGCAACATCTGAGGAATTTTTTTCAAAACATCTACTCAGAGAAACAATTTTATTAATCCTCTGTATTATTATTAAAAAGTTATCTAGTATCACAATGCCACACAGTGAATCAGGAACATATGCACTCCACTGTTACCATCAACGCAAACACTGCCAGCTACGATCTCATTTGCTAATCGATTCACCAATAGGAAATCGATATGGTGACTGGAAAAAATGTGATGAAAAATTATGTAATTTTCAAGGTAAAAATCATGCATTTAATCCCTCCCCCCCCCAAAAAAAAAATTGTCAGTAATATAAGGGAAACTGGAAAAATCAATGTATAGGGAAATCATCACTACATTAAAACCTATCTTCTAATGATAACAGAAATGCAAAACAAGCGAGAAAAACGGAGAATAGTGAAATCGGTCAACGAAGATCAACGAAACTTCGCGTATGTATATTATATATATATATATATATATATATATATATATATATATATATATATATATATATATATATATATATATATANTATATATATATATATATATATATATATATGTATATAAAAGCTTGTTGGCTACCTGCCATTGCGCATACTTGCAAGGCCCGCTAGCGCACGCTTCGATAGGTAATCTAAAACGTTATTATTGATCGATCGCTTATGTACAGTCTTAGCAATGTGCAAAATTCCGTGTACGTGAAAATAAATTATTTATGATTCTCAGCTTCTCTACAGCTTTCGTGGAAATTAAATAATAGTCACTAGCTATGTATCTATTTGTGCCATGATCATTTATTTTGGCAGTTTTCAACAAGAATGAAGAGTATTCCTGATATTGGATACGATAGCTTCTGAAGCAGAATTACTTTGCCCTAATTTTCATTGGATCTCCTGGGCCACCAATAAATCAGGAGTGCCAATGCAACGAGTACAATTTCCCGAGTACAACGAGTACAATTTTTACCCAACTGTCATGGAGTGAGTTAATGCATAAACTAATGGGATGATGTGCACTACGGAAATATTGAAGGAGAATAATAATGGTAAACTAAGCATGACCAACAAAGGAAGAAATCACGAAAAGATGCTAGATAGTGGAATGTGCATGTCTTCACGTGGCGAGGACGGGCAACGCGCATGGCGCTGAGTATGAAAGGACCACGTATTTCATGATGCAACACATGAGGTGGCCATTATCTAAATAAATGAAAAAGAAACAAACAAAAAAGAATGATATGGTGAACATGTCTGGGACGAGAAGGCAGCGTTGTGGTTTGGTCTTCCTGTGAGTTTGGTGTGTGGGTATGGGTGGGTGGGGGGGGAGATTTGAGGTTACGGAGCTGAAAGATTTTTCGCCTTGGGCACCCAAAAGTCTACGGCCGGTTCTTCCTATAATCAGGATAAAATGCATACGATCAGATACAATATGTATTAAAATTGTTTTCTATTTTCCCAAACTTTATCTTTATTATCTTTCGAATAAGTTACAACTCAATACAAAAATAAAATGAAAACCTTCGTTGAAAGACACTATTTCTTTTTGAGCTGACGTATTGCTTTGAAGCGACTGACAGGCCGAGCAGAGGCTACTTCTGTTGGACGCGATTCGGACACGGTTGACTGTCGTTCTACAACGGTATCTGCGACCTGAAAGCAATTACGCAATTAAGTTCCTCTTTCCTGGGATAGAATACTTCTCCAAATGACCCATACTTACAGGAAGTGGCACAACGTTCTTTCCTGCATTGCCTTCGACATCGTACAGCGAAAGCTGCTTTTGTGCGCTGTCATCGTCGTACACGCTGTGTTTCTTCAGTATAGAGCGTGGAACGGAGGATGAGAAGTGCAGATAGAGCTCTGCGGGACTCCGTGGTGGGCCGCTTTCACCACAATCCTCAAAGAGAGAAGCAGATCGTACCACACTGCGGACATAACATAATTTTCGTCTTTCTATCTTCATCCCTTTCGTTCACAGGAATTAACTACTAGATTTTTTCAGAAATTTTTATCTTCATGATCTAGTTTTAATTTTATTCAAGTAAATCATCCACAATAGCTCTTGAGCGAAAAAAATATTGTTTAGACACCATCGATATATTTTAAAACATGCTATTAATATTGCAATTTATCAAAACTCTTTATCGCTATGCCAAAAATAACACTGACGGTACACTCTTTCATATAGAACAGAAAAATACAAATCTAATTAAATAATCTACAACCACACCGAAAAATAGAAACTTTTCGATTTTTAAATGCCTTCCGCAACTTACACATTATAATCCATTTACAATATTCTCAAATATTAAATTAATTATTCAGACAACTATTTGTTTTTTTTAAATTCATGATCAGACGCTGAATAATTGTCAAAAATATATAGCTATATTCCAAAAGTATAGAAAAATATGCTAACTTGCTTTGTTGTGTCAATGTAATTTGAAAGTTGTCTGTCAGTTAAAGCCATCTGTTTAATTATATTTTATAGAAATACAACTGATGATGGAGAAAAAATAAGTTGAAATATTATCATGTGAATCTAACAAAGACACATATCTTTCTAAATGGAAGATTTATTAAATATAATGAACGATTTTATTTAAATTATGAATAATTAATGAGTGATAATACATACGCGTTTGTCTGATATTTTTGAAATATAAATATTAGAAACGACTACATTTAATTGCAAAATGAAATAAACATATGATAATAGAAGTCACAAAATAATTTTATGAATGTCCAAAATATGACTCATAAAATATGACTTGAGTAAAAATCGAAGCTTCTTAGACGACCAAGGACAAGTAAAAAAAGCATTTTGCGGAACTAATTCTCTCTCGTCTGGTTTTGAGTCTCGTAATATCTATGATAGTTTAGCTTTGACCGAGAACGATAATTGTTTTTTTCATCCACTCGGAGGACCACGTGAAAATATTATAATTCAATGTCCCACAGCAAGAGAAGAAAAGTAAAATAAAAGATCCACAAAACCATGAAACGAGCAAGCTTAGCATATGATAACATTGATGGATGAATGTAATTTTGAGGATAGTTTACGAAGACGGCCATTCTCTCCATGGTTTCCGTCGAGTGACTGCGTTCCGACCGGGTGCTCCGCGATAGGATCTTAGCAGGTAGCAAACCGCTGCAGAGGAAGAGGAAAGTTGTTCACTAGTGTTGTAAGGAGAGGCAAAATTTAAGATAAGTTCACAGACAGTTTTATTTGTACTTTATTTTATTCTTCTCTAATTTTCTTTTCACAAACTATTCACTCTTTTATATATATTCTTTGCTACACCTCTTTGTAAGTTTTCTTTACTGCTTGTGAAATAAGTCACGAGATTTCTGTGCACATTCTACTATTCTGCCTTGCTCTTTGCCCGTTTTTGGTTGTTATTATGGCAAACACCAATAAGAAGGAATCTGCTCGTGTAGTAGAGAGTACTTTACGAGATGAAGGACATTTTAAACAATTCGTGTCCGCTATTGCAGATGCTGTCCAAGAGAAGTTGAAATCTTTTTTCGAGCGTCAGTTGGAGGAACTCCGCCTGCCACTGGTGGAGAAAAATAAAGAGATCGATCATCTCAAGGACCAGCTAGTTGAGAGGATAGACAGTTTGGAACAATACCAGCGGAGGGAGTGTATTCGAATTTTTGGTGTAGAAGAGACCCCCGCCGAAGATACGGACGCTCTCGCCATTAGTGTGGCTCAAAAGATAAGTGTTGATGTCCAAATATCTGACGTTGCGAAGAGTCATCGCGTTGGTTCTAAAACTCAGGGCAAGACTAGGCCTATAATTGTCAAATTTGTTAATTATAGGAAACACCATGAAGTGTTTGCCGCCAAACGCTACCGAAAGGGAAGCCGATCCGAGAGGACTTGACACGCGCACGCCGTGAGATTTTGGATGCCGCCATTCAGCGCTTCTCGTTGAAGCATGTGTGGACGTGGGATGACACCATCATCATTATAAAGGGTAATGAACGGTATAGAGTACACACAACGAAAGAATTTAATTCTATCCGGTAACCTTGGACCGTAGAGTTAATTGTTAATTTTCTATAAATTTGGGTTTTTAATTTATTAATTATTGTTTTCATTGTATTTCACGTAGAGTTTACTTGTGTGTCTTGACTATCTTGCCTGGACGACCGCGAAATACCTGCATGGCTCATAGTTTCTCACATACACTTTCATACCAGCAGCCGTCCGCCCCTTCCTTAAGAGGATTACCTGCCGACGCCACAGTGTTTCAAGCGTTAGAAGCTTCCTTGTCGCGCAACCACCACGCCCTGTCTTTAGCTCATATTAATAGTCAGACCCTTGTGAGTCATTATGACGAAATTATTCACATTTTCCCCGAGTCAATACGAATGTCTTGATGAAACGTGGCTTAAACCCTCTGTCTAGTGAAACGTGGCTTAAACCCTCTGTCCCATCTCAATTTGTTGCTCTTCCTAACTACAAACTAATCAGGCATGACGGCTTGAATAGAGTTGGTGGTGGAGTCGCTATGAACTTAAGAGATAATATCCGAAATAAGATTACTGAAACCTCGATAATAGAACCATTTAAAGTTGAGTATTTATTTGCTGAAATTTCCATTCTTAATAAGACGTGCTGACTCGGTGCTCTGTATTGTACTGTGTTGTGTACTCAAATAACTGAAAAACGTGGATAGATCATATTATCGTCTCAAATTCACGAAAAGTTCTTGCAAAGGGTCAATTTCCCGTACCCGGAATACCTAAACATGATTTGATTTTTCTATCATGTTCACTTAAATCCCCCAAATATAAACCGAAATCCATACGTTATAGAGATTACAAAAATTTTGATGTTGACGCTTTTTCTCTTGACTGTCTACGCGTCCCTTGGCGTTAGTATATTCGTTAAACTCAATAGATGAAAAATTAGAAACTCTAAATGGAATTATTACTAGTATATTTGATAAGCATGCTCCGGTTAAAACCTCTAAGTTCACAAAACAAGCCGCCCAGTGGCTAAGTAATGATATTCGCGCTCTTATGATAAACCGTGACTCTTATAGCTGTTTCAAAAAAACTATAACTGTCTTTTATGAAGTGAAATACAAGAAACAACGGAATAAAGTAAAACAAGCAATTAGAAATGCAAAAATTAGGTATTACAATAGCTTCTTCCGTTCCACCACTGATACCAAAGAAATATGGCGTAGTTTGAGAAATTTAGTAGTCGCCAGGGCTGATGGTTCCAAAGAAATTTTAGTCTCCCCAGATGATTTAAAATGGTTACTTTATTGACATTGTACCTCGAATTACTACCGAATACAAGGATAAAAACTTGATGATTGTGAAAACAAATTTTTGGATGATAAATTTTACTTCTAAATTGTAGATTCTGTTGAAATTTTCAAAATTATTCGCAACCTTAAATCGAATGCCTGTGACGCAAATGATATAAATGCTCATCAGCTGAAACTTGTTTTAGAAGAAGCTCTTCTCACTATCACACATAATTAATTACTCGCTAACTACAGCAACGTTCCCGCAAGCTTGGAAATTAGTACGCGTCCAACCTCTTCCTAAATCTGAAAATGCTACTTCCCTTAGTGATTTTCGACCGATAAGTATTTCACTGACTCTGTCTAAAGTACTTGAAAAAAAGACAATAAGCAAATCTCTAAATTTTTATCAAAGAATAAACTCCTCAATAATTTTCAGTCAGGTTTCCGCCAGGGCCGTAGCACTCAAACAGAACTTGTCAAAAGTAACTGAAGACGTAAGAAAAGCTTTAGATGATGGAAACGTAACCATTCTAACATTGTTGGACTTCAGCAAAGTCTTTGACTCGGTTGATCACGATATTTTAATAGCTAAATGTAGAAATATTGGTCTTTCTGAATATACACTTACTACGATTTCTAGCTATTTATCGGAAATGAAACAAGTTGTAAAACTTGGAAGTAATATTTCCAATTCAAAATGTATCTTCCGTGGAGTTCCCCAAGGTTCTATACTTGGTCCACTATTGTTTATAATTTACGCAAATGATATTTCTAACGTGTTTTCTTCCTGCTCGCCTCACATGTACGCGGATGATCTACAGATTCATGTTTCAGGTAATGTGGGGGCCTCGTTAATGTGGGAATTGATAACCTCGTAAATAAGACTAACAAAATCCTTAGTTTTCTAGTAGATTAGTCAGAGTGTAATGGGCTAAGTTTAAATCCATCGACGTCACAAAGTCCAATCATTGGATCGGTTCACTGACTAAAACATATTAGCAAATGCTGTCTCACTTCAATTAAAATCCGAGATGAACAAGTCTCTTAGTGTTCTCACGTAATGAATCTCGGTGTCACTTTCATTTCTTCACTTCAATGAGATAGACACGTAGCTAACGTAAGTAAGAAAATATACGCTTTTCACGTCCTTATACTTATTCATAAACTCCTTCCAACTTCAACCAAAAAAATTATTATATCCTCACTATATACCCTCATTATGACTACTGTGACTTTCTTTTTACGTATATGAGTATTAGTTTCGCAAACAAACTTGTGCTCACTCAGAATTCTTGTATTCGATACATTACAACTTTCGAAAATTTGACAACACTTCGGGCTTCTATCACTCAAATAAGATTTTACCAGTACACAGTAGGCGTAAATTACACCGTCTTGTATTGCTTTACCAACTACTAGGTACGAACAGTCCTTATTTGTGCGTTTTAAATTTTTAAATTCTTTACGCTTTCAGGAGTCAAAACTTCTTTCTGTACCCAAACATAAGCAAGGCTTTTACAATAACTTTTTCTGTAGGAGTGGCTAGGATGTGGGATTTTCTCCCTATTACTATCAGGAATTGTTCTTCAATGCTCTCTTTTAAGGTACAGGTTCTTGCCATATGTCTCTCGGAATCTCTCTAAAAGTACTGGCTTGTCCAGGCAAAGATTAAGATAGAAATTC
Organism: Laupala kohalensis; assembly: GCA_002313205.1. Lineage (NCBI taxonomy): Eukaryota > Metazoa > Arthropoda > Insecta > Orthoptera > Trigonidiidae > Laupala > Laupala kohalensis. The sequence goes on from NNCF01129213.1 coordinate 8,681, forward strand.
AATAAAATTTCTGCGTTGAGGACGTGGAATGCGTTGAGGAAGAAAGGCGTGCAATGGGTGTTTTTGACACCGTGCGAAGGGGCTTTCGACCGCTTGAAAGTGAAATTGAAAGATATGGAAAAGCTGGAACATTATACATCGGGGATCGCTTGTCATTATCCACGGTTATTACGGGATCGGTGCAGTTTCATCCAAGAAAATGGACGACTGTTCGGAACGCCCCATAGCGTTTGCATAAAAAAGTCTTAGTAAACATCAGTTGAGGTATTCACAATAAAGGAGCATTAAGCCTTATTTATGGAATGAGTAAATTCCACCAGTATTAGTATGGGGCGAAGTTCCACCTGATAACTGACCATAAGTCACTGGTGACAACATTTCATCCAAGAAAAGATCTACCAGAATGTACGGCTAGCAGACTACAGCGTTGGGTGTGGGCATTAATGTCGTACTCGTACGAAATCCTTTACAGGTCCATGGACAATCATGCCAATGCAGACGCATTATCGATATTGCCATGCGGAAGCGATGCGGAGTTTGATAGTAAAGAGTGTTGCGACTTACTGTCGGATGAAGACCAGAAAGTTGTGGAGGCTTTTTCCTATCGACACGAAAGTGGTGAAGAGGTTCACAGTAGCAGATGAAATACTATCGCAAAAGGTAAAGTACCATCAGGGAAGACCTGAGAAACACGAGGTGTCATATGAATTTTCAAAATATTTCAAAATTAGAGAAAAATTACTGCTTCAAGAAGGGGTAATTCTGCTGAAAAACAAAAAACACGAGAGTGGTGATTCTTCCGACGTTAAAACTACGAGTACTAGACTTACTCCACCACAGTCATTAGGGAGTGTCTAGAACCAAACAGATGGCTAGAAGGCACTGTTATTGGCCGGGAATGTCAAAGGACATCGAAGAAATTGTCAGCAAGTGAGTCATGCAGGAGTTATCAGGACAGCTCACCAAAACATTTTTCACCACGTCCACTATCGAAGAGAGCATAGGAAAGAATACACATAGACAGCGGGGTCGGTCTTTGAGAGAGTGTGGTTAATTGTAGTCGACGCTTTTTAAAAGTTCTCATATGTGACGCTGGTCAACCACACGACAGCGGAAGGAACCATCGAGGCATTGACGAAAATATTAGTAATTGAAGGATTGCCAGAGACGATAGTGTCGGACAACGGAAGGTCAAAACGAATAGCGCTACAGAAGCTATTATTGACGTACAGGGCAACGACAGGACAAATGGGGAAAAGTCCAGCGTAGGTATTGAATGGACGACAACCCAGAACCTTGTTCTCATTATTAAAACTGGTAAAGAGGGTTTACTCGGGGCAAATAGCGAGATACATCCCCGACCAAGATGAGTACATCAAGACATTCTCAGGAAAGAAGCTATGGATACCTGTGAAAATCGTGAGAGTGCAAGGCGGAAAAATGTATATAGTGGAAACTGAGAAGAGCAGCAGATACGGCATGAAGACCAGATAACGCGCCGGACGGACAACAGACCGCTAACAGAGAAAAATAATAATTTCAATTATTTTATTTTGCAGCCCCCTATATCAGGGGATACACAAATGAAACGGCCGGGGACAGAGGTCAAGACACCGTCAGCAGAGAACAACACATCACTGGTCGCAGAGGTAACGTCAGTGGCACCAGTTACCAACCCGGAGCAGCTCGGCAGCACGGAGACACCTATGTCCATGCCGCAGGCGACACCATGGAGACGTTGGAAGTGACTGGTCGCTTACGCCCAAGGCGTCATTGCGCCCGTTACCATCCCTACCAAAATAAAGTTGGAAGGAATGTGGTGATTGACACCACACAAGTTTCTTATAACATAACATATTATTCGTTTTGGTATCCGTCTTTACGGACCTTCTTGCCTGTAACGCTTGTCATTGCAAGACTCTTTGCTCGTTGAACATTTTTTCCATCGTGTTTATACATCTCTAAGCTGATTATATTATATTATCACGACTTCTTGTATCTGGTATCGTCTTTCCTCAAGGGGGTGTACGCTCATCTACATTTTGCAACTTCCCTTGTATTATTAAAGAACATCTCTGATTTGTCCCACTTGCATCACATAATTGACGTACTGACAATATCTTTTCTTTGTTGCAATCAATAACTTCTTTTCCTTACGCAAAAATATTCCTTCTTTTAAAAACCGTAGATATCTACTCCTTTCCTGACCATATATCTCACACTCCCAAAGAATGGGTTCACTATTTTCTACTCCTTTTCTACACATACATACTGCAGTCTTCCTCCGTCGTATTCTCATTAAATACTCTCCAAAATTGCCATGATCTGTTAAAAATTGTATAACATAGCTATTTGTTTAAAAAACGTTAGACTTTATCCTAAATCGCACATGACGCATATACTCATAAGTTTTTCTTCCCTTTTCACTGTTTGACCATCTTGTCTGTCACCCGATTAGCAGTTCATGTTCTAATCTCCTCTTCCAATCCTTTTCACTTTTCATTTCCTTTCCATTAAATATAAGCATGAGTTGATAAAACTTAAGCTTTTGTGAATGTAGATCCGCAGACAGTATTCCATTTATTACATTTAATGCTTCTCCACTAACTGTTCTGTACGCTCCTGTTGTTCGCAATAAGAACAAGCGTTGCAATCTTGCAAACTTCCTTTCCACCGTTGCCAGCACAAATCTATGTCCCCATATCCGTATCCCATAAAGAAGTGTTGGCCTTATTGCTCCCTTATACAGCTGCAGTACTTGCTTTTGTCATTTTTGTGACAATCCTATTCGCAACAAATAGTAATAGAAACGTTTTGCTTTCTCTATCTTTTCATTCATATGGACAGTAAATTGCAATTTCTCATCATTACTATTCCTATTTATGTGTACGTACTACTTGTATTTTCCGTCCATCCATCTTTACCACAGGGTCGCGTCTATTTCTTGTAGATAATCCAAACCAAATTGCCTTAGATTTTTCTGGCAAAAACTGTAAATGCAGTTTATCACTACTCCTTTTCAACTCATCTATTACTTTTCTGCAATTTCTCTCTAACTCTCGCCGACTCTCTCCTTCTATTTCCACAACCAAGTCGTCCGCATACGCTACGGTCTGTATATTGCTCTGCCACAAATCCACCAACATATTATTCATAACTAAGTTCCGTAGTATTGGCCCACTTGCTGAGCCTTGGGGACACCACTTCCACATTTTTCATACAATGCTTGTATTGCCTATTTTTAAATACATTCTGCGATCACTTAAATATGACTGTAATAATTCAATACGATGACATGGAATATTCATTGAACGCAATATACGCAGTATCACATCCCATCGCGCATTATCAAATGCACCTTCTATATCGAGAAAAATACATATGTATTTTCCTTTTCTTTCTTTTACATCTGTCAATAACTGCTTAACGGCATCAATAATCGATCGTTCTTTTCGAAATCCATATTGTCTGATCAAACAATTTATTTTCCTCAATTTAATACTGTATTTTTGTAGTCAACCATTTGTCATATATTTCCCATACGTCGGCACCAAAGATATTGGACGATATGGTGTTGGCTTGGTAGGGTTTCTTCTACTGTCTTTTAGAAAAAGGCGCAACTCAACGATTTTCCACACTTTGGGGAATTTCCTAGTCCTGAAACATTTGTTGTAAATGCGTAGTAATATCTCTTCGCAACAGTCGTATGTCCCCTGCACCATTTCATGTGTAACTCCATCATAGCTAGAACTTTTCCGTAATTCTTTCACTATATTTCTTAATTCATCTCTTGTCATTGCATATTCTCCTTATCATCCTTTTGTCCATTTTCCTCTTCATTCGATGTCACTTGCTCCTCCTCAGGTACATGCAAACCACTCAAAATATGATAACTCACCTCTTCCCATTTTCGCAATTCCTTGCCGTTGTGCAACGTACTGAACCACATTTGCCGTCTTTTTAACTTATTAGCCGCTACAGTAACTCCCAGCATGATTTTTCCATTGCACGCGTCAAAAAGCTTTCCCAACTTTCCTGCTTATCCTTTTTTATTTCTCTTTTAAATTCAGCTTTCATGTTATACTGTAAAAGTATATCCCGTTCGTCTAATCAATTTTGCCTCATATAACCTACACGACGCTGCAACTTATTCTTTTCTCCTATTACTTTTGTCAACTTATCATTCCACCATACTTGGCTTTTTCTTCCATCATGTTTTTTCGACATCTTTCACATTCGCTGCGCAGCGCTAGCTGAAAAGTATTTCTTCTTCCGCCTGTGCGTTTTCCTCTATTCCCATTATTATCTTTGAAAACATTGTCTTTCTCCACTCATATCTTTTCCAATTCACTAATATATTTCCACCTGGCCTTTCTTCCCCTTGTGTCTCATCCTATTTGTAATAATATAGCTGCAGGGTCACTGTCCATTCCATCATCCAATTGCCAATTCTTTATCACATTTTCTCTGCATCTTGTCGTCAATGTCAAGTCTATCACTTAATTTCCTCTTGATCCTATGAATATATTCTCACCAAATGCATTTTCTCACCAATGCAAAAATCGTGTTCTTAATCCAGTCACTTTCTTGTTCAGCAAATCTTCTAACATCTTTAATCTACTCTAAGTTTTCCTCTTCTTTGTCCCGAACCTTTGACAACACCTCTTCCTGATCTACTATAATCTCACTCATCCGTTCTATTCCCTCACGTAACTGCATCACGACACCACTGGCCATTTTCTTTAATTTTTCACCTGAAAGAGCTTTTACTTTCTCGTATACGTAGTATATAGAAAGTATTGTAATCGTGAAAAAAATTCGAAAACGAGATTTTTGCGGAAATATCCGTTTTTGGGACCCCTGATTCCGAAAAAATTGTTTTTTGGCAGTTGTTTTCCGTTCGTCTGTCCGTCTGTGCGCAGCGATTCTGAGTAAATGGATGAATCAATTTAATTCACATTTCGTATTTACGATAGATTTTACTTGTCGATGTACGTGCTCTGATTTGGTTTTTGCTTTAAAACAAAGGGTACTTCACATGACGGTCAAAGTACATTTCTGAATATTTTTCAAAAAACTAGTCCAACGATTTTGCTTAAATTTTCTGTACGTAAAGTACAATTAATACGCATTACATCAGCGGTATTTCGGTTGAAAGTTGGTATAGACGCAGTAAAATAATTTCAGAAATTTGCTGAATTATTCGGTTTCAACCAGACTAAAATGTTAGTGATAGATCATTATACTATAATAGACATTGTTAATTAATGGTTTTTTCTTGCTTTTATTACTTACACTCGTNTTTATTAGAATTTTTTGGGAGATGTAACAGCGAGTTAGAACAAAAATTACATAGTACGTTCATTACGTGAGGAACTTTAAATCATGAAAGCACCTGAGTGAGCCAGTGAAGCGAATAACAAGAAGGTGATCTGATAGGCGAATTAAACGAGGCGTGAAGAGGAGTGGGGGCTAATGCTTAGGTGGGTAGCCGGAACCATTTTTCTTTCTCAATTGCTCGTGTTAGATCGGAGGTGGTTCTTAAGGGTTCTCATTTGTAGGAGACGGTTCATTTTATGCAGTGGAAAACGTGTGGGCTTTTAAAGTACGGGAAATAGCAGCGTGATAAGTGATATTTAAACACACGTGGTATTGAATAGTAAAGAGGGAAGTTGAACCGCACAGGCATTATTTAATCAAAGTTGATTAATACTATCGCATAATTGCTGTGAGAACGAGGATTATTTTTCGGCGTATATCATTTCATGATCTAGTTTTTATAGTACTCGTAATTAGAGGAAAGACGGCCGAAGTAATTCGAACGTAAGAATCGTAGTATCGTTTGAAGGAAGCTCCAAGTGAAGCTACAACCTATTTACGAAAGCATTAGTTCGAATACGAACGAGTTGACGCCAATATTCGAGGGGGAAGCAGAGCTGACCAGACCACGTGGTGAGAAGCCGGGTAGTACGTCGCCAATTCAAGGTCAACGGCAACACAGCTGGGGGCAACCTGTCGATAACGAGTGGTATTTTGGCTGGTACAATCACCTGACGATTTCTGAAGAATTATTTGACTTTGTGAGTATCTGTCTCTGTGAGGCAAGCATTGTTCCAGTGTGTTTCGCGAGCTAGGGAACGTAACTTAAATTGTTGTAATTCGATGCTAAAGAGTATCTTGGAAAAAGAGAATTGGCATTGGAATAATTATTTTCCGAGTTAACTGTAAATCATTTTGGAAGATAATCCGAGAAGAACGAAGATAAAAAAAATAAAGCAAATCAATGAACTTTGAATCAAATCTCAAGATCAAGAAATAATAAGAGCTCATTACGTGCTTAGTTTTTGAACATAATCTTTTATTGTTTTAAATTTCAGGGTATTAATTGATGTAATTGCACGATATATGCTTGGTGAGCTAGAAACGACGTAAAACAATTTGTATGCAACGGGATTTTTACATTTGTTCTGTAATTTTGTGTGGGGATTATTTGAATGTTGTAACGATTATAAATGTCAATTGTTTGATTATCAGAATATACGTTGTTCATTCACATCTGAAGTCCGAACCTTATTATTTAATTATATTATCATAACTTGTACCCAATATCATATTCATTTCCCCACGTTTTATATTGTATACTTTTGGGTACGTAAGATATTATTGGCGCCCGAACAGGGACTTCGATGTATGTTGGTGACCGAGTGAAGACATTTTTTGTACGCATTAATGAGATTGTGGGGCATATTGGCTATCTATTTAAATATTTTTTGTGTAGTTTAATCCAAGATTTGCGTTACAAGTTTATTAATTGTGATAACTTGTGTATTAGTACACCACGTGGTAAACCGACATTTCAAAGAGAGTGATACGAATATTCTGATAATTAGTTGTTATATTTTTTTCTGATATTGTGTGTATAGCGTTTATTTCTGTGCAACTAGGGTATACTGTGTATTTCTTACAGGTATTTTGGGGGTGTAAAAATTTTTTTTGTCTTCGAAATCGTGTGTGTGATCTACCAGGCAAAATGGCCGACAGATTCAATGTAAGACGGGATTTAGAGGGGGTGAGTGACGACAGTGACGGTTCTGTAGTAGAGTTGGCGACAGAAACGGAGGGGGAGAACGTGGTCGCGACTGAGGAGATCGGGGAACAAGCGGCACCGTCCGTGTCGAATGCGGCCGATTCAGGGGGCATAAGCGTGGGCATGGAACAGCTAATGCGGATGATGTGTGAGATGCGTGGTTCTTTAGAAGTTAGTTCTCGCGAAGCCAGGGAGAGTAATGAAAAAATGAATGAAATATTAGATAAAAATTCGGAAGAGTTACGAATTGAAATGCATAGTTCTTTAGAAGTCAGTTCTCGCGAAGCCAGGGAGAGTAACGAAAGGAGTTCTCGTGAAGCTAGGGAAATGAATGAAAAATTAGATAAGAATTTAAATGAAATACGAACTAGTGTGAATAAAAATTTGGAAGAGTTAAATGAAATACGAACTAGTATGAGTGCTAATTTTACAAGATTAGATGATAAAATAGAAGCAAATGCTAGGGAACTGGAAACACGTGTGCAGGAAAGTAATCGGGAGTTGGAAACGAAACTCACTAAAATGATGGTTGAGTGGAAGCAAGAGAGCAGCCTGAGCATCGATAACCTGAAATGTGAGATGGGTCGGAATTTTGCGGAATTGGAGGGAAGAGTTTCCGAGACTCTTAACGCGAAGATCGATGGGGTGGAGAATCAGTTATCCGATTTGAAGATTAAACATGATGCGTGTAAAGAGAAGATTGTGAATGTTGAAAAGAAAGTTTCGGAGGAAATAGAGGAACGAAAAAAAGAATTCCGAAAAATGTGTAAAAGAAATAAAACGTGTAGAAGTGAAGGTGGAGGGGGTACGGGAGGAGATAAATTCCCGAGTGATTAGTAAGGAAGAAGTGGAGGAGAAATTCGCGCAAGTAAACGATAGATTAAATAACGTCGCAGAGGGCCGAGGAGTGAGCAGTGCGTCGAATCTGAACATTCCATCGCATTTATTACTCAAAGGAGAGGGTGGAGATCATCCGTGCTCGTTTATGAAGGCCCTGGAACAGTACTTTTCCCTATGTAATTTTTCAGAGGCGACGAAAGCGAAGTTAATGACGCAGATGATGGCGGGTAATGCTAAAATCTGGTTAAGTACCTTAGATAATTATCCTGCGACTTTCGAGGAGTTTAAAAGGCAGTTTTTTGCGCGATATTGGAGTAATTCTGACCAACTCAACTTTAAGATGTCATTAATGAATGGATCTTATGCTATATCAATGGAAAGCATGCGAAATTATTGTGCGAAGAAAATTTCTATGTTGAAGATGTGTACTCCACCCGTAGACGATACAGAGATCATTGCGATGTTAACGAGGCACTTCAGTCCCACCATTCAAAACTTGCTTAAGAGTGCGGGAATTACGTGCAGTGAAAGGTTTCAGAGCCTATTAGGGGAATACGACGCAACATATTCAAGCATGCCTAGAGCACCGAGACCAGCGGCTCAGGTTAATTCTATAAATTTTGTGGGGAGAAATAATCACCGGGGATCATCGAGTAACCATTGGCGGGGACCTATAAGAAACTCGCGTAATTTGCCGCCTACTGATCGGAGACCATATTTGAGGGAAGAGAGGGAAGATGTTGAAAGAACGTTACGCGATATTAGGGATCGCGAGCAGCGGGAGGCAGCGGTGATCGCACAGGAACCCGCGACTAGCACCACGGAGCCGGGAAACGGACCGAGTTCGTCGCGAGAAGGGACGGCGGGGCGGACGACGGCACAGTAACTAGGAGCGTCCGGATCGAAACAATTACATAACTAGACAATGAAACAGCTCTGTGGAAACGAACTCGTGATGAATTCGCTAGACAATGCCCGTCAATTTTCGTGAATTTTAAGAGGGAAAAGATAAAAGCATTAATAGATACAGGATCAGAAATTTCCGCCGTATCCGAAAAACTCTTTAACCACTGGAATGATATTGAAAGGCTGCCAATGCTCCCAATAAATCGAGCATAGATCATCGGGGCGAATAAGAAAAGATCGGGCCCCATTACCAAGCAGGTAATGATTAACTTAGAGATTGAGGGGCGAGTTATGATGTAATTGCAATGGTGGTAAAGAATTTATTGCACGATCTAATTTTGGGCCATGATTTTATGAGCCAGTTCGTAAAAGTAATTAATTACCAATACCGGATAGTAGAGCTGAAGACAAAAGTTCGTTTTGTAGAGGAACATGACGGGGACCCAATGGATATGGATGATGTTATAGAAATAAATTGTGTAGATAGTGTAAATCTGATAGACCAAATACAGAATAAGATAGGGGGAAATCCGTTATTGCAGGATATTAAAAAAAAGAACTGTAGGAAATACTATTACGTTATCAGGGGATTTTTGAAGGGTGGACAGAACCTATTCATGGCTATTACTTTAGAATCCAACTAAAAGACTATACGCCCTTTAAGCAAAGAAACTATCCTATCCCAGAAGCGTATAGGAAGGAAGTTTCAGAATTAATTTCGGATATGGAAGAAAAAGGTATAATCAAAAGAATGAGCACCCCATATTGCAGTCACTTGGTCGTAGTAAAGAAGAAAACAGGAAAGTTACGCTTGTGTCTAGATGCCAGAAAGCTAAATGAGGTGACAATTCCTTATAGCGAACAGCCTCCTAGGATCGAGGAAATTTTGGAAAGATTTGGCGATGTGGAGTGGTTCACAAACACGGATCTAGCTGCGGCGTATTGGCAAATGGCGATTCATCCGGAGGACAGAAAATTCACGGGGTTTTTATTTGAAGGGGTATCTTATGTGTTTCAGAGAGTTCCGTTTGGGTTAAAAAATTCGGGTAGAGGGTTGATTCATTGTTTAAATTCAAAATTAAAGGGAGAATAAAGGGAGGATGTGGTTATGTTTGTAGATGACGTTTTGTATTCACGATCATGGGGGGAGCATTTAAATAAATTAGATCAATTTTTTCAGGCTTTGAAACATAACATTTTTTTAAAATTTGGATAAATCTAGTTTCGCTGTGAAAGAAATTGAATTTTTGGGATATAGAGTTTCACGAGAGGGGGTCAAAATTAAGAATGAGACAATCCATGAGATAGACAAGATTAGGGCTCCACG
>NNCF01129213.1:36972-57541 GCA_002313205.1 Laupala kohalensis
GCGCTCTGTCAATTGTGTCAGCAAACTAAGTATCCAAACAGATCTTATTCAGGAAATATGCAAAATATTATACCAACCGGTCCATCTCAATTAGTTGCGGGAGATTTCTATGGTCCTCTACCATCAGCTGTTAGAGGAAACAAATATATTCTGGTTCTGATTGATGTATTTTCTAAGTGTGTTAAAATATACCCCATTAATAAAGCAAACACTAGAGTCAGTTTAAGATGTTTGAAAAATTATGTTGAAACGTGCGGGGTGCCAAAAGCGGTGTTAACGGATCACGGTACGCAGTTCACAGCGGAAAGATGGGTCGAGGGATTAGAAGCCATTTGGTATCAAAAGTATTCTGACATCCATCAGATCACCTCAGGGCAATCCTAGTGAAAGAGTGATGAAAGAACTATCACGTCTGTTCAGAGCGTATTGCAATGAGCGACACACTCAGTGGCCGGAGTTAATACCGTACATTAACAATTGGCTCAATGAACTTCCGAGTGAGTCCACCGGAAAATCACCATTAGAAGTGCATTTTAAGATTAAGCCAGAAAGAGTATTTAAAGAATTAATGACAGTCAGAAAAAGAAAGGGAAAATGAACTGGCAGACTGCACAACAAGAGTAGTTTTATCCAATTTAGAAGAAGCAGCGAGAGCACGCACGAGAAAGAATAAGATAAAACCTTGCATATTCACAATAGATCAAATGGTGTGGTTAAGAGTCCCTAGACTGTCAAATGTAAAAGAGAAACTGCTTCATAAATTTTTTAAATTGTATGAAGGACCATTTAGAATAAGCAACATTCCGGTACCAAATGTAGCCATATTAGTTGATAATAATAATGTAGAAAAAGGACGATTTAATTTTAGGAGTCTGAGACCATGTAAAGAATAGTAATTACAAGTGAGTGAGAGTAATGAAGTAGATAAGAAGAAGCAGCGTGAGCACGCACGAGAAAGAATGAGATAAAACCTTTCGTCGGAGATCGTTCACTCGTGTCGCTCAGATAGCTCACGTTTTTTTGTCGGAGATCTCTCACTCATGTATTTTTCGTACTGCTCATAGATGTTTCGTCGGAGATCGCTCAGTCGTGTCGCTCAGATAGCTCACGTTTTTTTGTCGGAGATCTCTCACTCAAGTATTTTCTCGTACAGTCTCATACATGATATGTTTCTGATGTCGCTCTGATAGCTGATACTGCTCAGATTTTTTTCATAGTTCATGTTTCGTCAGATGTTTATTTTGCGTTCGAGATTTAATTGTTGATCTTGATTTAATCATCGGGACGAGTAAATAAGTGACCTCGATCCCAACCACGCAAAAACTATTTTCGAGAGGTTATTCGAACGGACATTGTAAATGCTGACGCTGTGTTCGGAGGAGCCGATTACGCAGAAAACGAATAGGGCAACTTTTGGGGTAGTCGCCGCTGATCGACGCCGTTAGCAGATGCCCGAGATTGGAGCCGTGCTGACCTCTGCGAGGACCCTACTCTACGGCCTGCCTAGTCTGTCATCTTGAGAGGTATTGTGCGATTGTTGGTAAATGTTTAAACCAACATCGTATTGCGCTTGCGCGTCATGGAGTAATTGGCATTAGTTATAAAAAAAGCACGAACTCTGGACTAAATCAGTGCCAAGACTAATCTCATTTGCTAACAGAATTATGCCATGTATAAATTCAGTGAATTGTTATTGTTAAGAGGAAGAAGGATTAGATTGTTAATTAGAGAAGATGAGGATTAAATTCTGTGTATAACCTTTGTTTGAAAGAAAAGTATGTTTAATTGTTGATCAGATTGGATTGTAGTTAAATTCAGTGAATTGTTATTTTTATGAGAAAGGTAGATAATATTGTCAACTAGAAAATATTTGGTTAAAGCCGGTGTATTTAATTTGTTTTTTTGGTGGGAATGACGTCACTTCGGCGTTAGTGTTAATATGAATGTTTGATTACCTTTTGTGTTTGTGTCATTTGGGGGAAACCAACATGAGGGGTGTTGTAGTGATTAAAAACAGTAATTGAATTAAATGGATTTATTTGTTAGCGTTTTCCTTAAGTGGAACCATTGCATGGTCCTTTCCTTCGTTAAAAAATCGAACCCAGCAATTATTGTGGAACCCTGAGATAAGCTAGCCGAGGCGCCCAAAATTTAAATAATATATTTTTCTGAAATCAAGTTTCGTTCTGCCACAATTTGGCTTGCCCAACGTGGGGCTTCATCGCTTAATTAGAGTAAGTAACAATTAGAACTGAGCAGTAAATAGTTCTATAAAAAAGCGAGAAGGAAAGACCATAACGCGGTGACGAATAAATCCATTAATTAATGTAATTTGTGTTAGCAAGTAAGTTAAAAACTAACAAGATGACTGACCAACGTAAGCTAGTGTGGGAGATAGAAGGGGTTGATGAGATACCGCAAGAGGAGAGTGGGTTCATTGATACCACAAAAGACGCTTTCCCGAGTTGTTCTGAAAGCGAGGGCGAGGGGAGCGCAGAGCGTAGAGACGAGCAGTCAAGCGAAGAGCCGAGCGTTGAAAGCAATGAGGAAGAACCGAGAAAGGACTTAGAAAGTAAAAGTGAACAGGAAGTTCAGGGAAAGAAGGGGGAACAAACAGGATTAGATGGAGTGATGGCGTTCTTACAGCAAATGAATGAAAAAGCAGAATTAAATGCGAAGGCTCTGAGAAGTGATTTTAACAATAAATTTGAAAAAGTAGAATTAAATGTGAAGGCTATGAGAAGTGATTTTAACAATAAATTTAAAAAATTGGAGTAAATGTAAACAGTAAATTAGAAAATATGGAGAGTAGATTCAAAGAGCTCGAAAATGAAAGGAAAGAAAGAGAGGCTGTTGTTGAAACAAAATTTAATCAACAATCGCTAAAAGTAGATGAGTTGGAAATCAAAATTGATTCAAAAATTGAAAAAGTTAATGAGCTATTAGAGGAAAGGCATGAACGGGGTAAAATAGAAATTTCAGAAGTCTAGGATTTTGTTGGAGAGTCGAACAAGTCTCATTAGCGAGGTTAAGACGGAAGTTTCCGAGGCCATTACTCGTACTTTAGAACTTGAAAAAAATATTCAGGCACAAGTAGCCATCCAAAATGAGAAACTAGAAATGAAGGTTGAATCAGTTCGTGAGGATGTCCACGTGTTCGAAAAAGAACGAGTTAAAAAACTCGAATGTCAACTCGACCAAGTGCGAACCCAGGCCGTTCAGGCAGAAAAAGAGATTCGCGAGAGGATAGAAACTATTAGGGACGCAACCCGCCATGAATTTGATGAACAATTAAAGAAATTACGAGAGAGCAATATTTCGAACTGTGGCCCCGTAGTAGTCCAATCCGGGGGTACGCCACTAGATAGTGATATAAAATTCGATGGAGCGGGCAAATTACACCCGCGTCGGTATTTGGAATTGCTGAAGGAATATTTCGAGATGCACACTATGTCAGAGAGGAATAAAATCAACGTGGTAAAACAGTCACTTCGCGGTAGGGCAGCGTTTTGGTTCGAAACCTGCGGGGAAGGAACAGAGACCTTTCAAAATTTCGAAGAAATATTCCACGAGCGCTATTGGTCGATGCAACAACAGGTCGAAAACGAGGTACGTCTAATGAACAGAAGGTTCGACCCACGCGTGAACAGGTCGCTTCAGGCTTATGTAGAAGTTGCTGTAGCGAATTGGAGGATGGGAGGTTCACGTAGGACAGAACGCGAATTAATCGAAATAATTCGCTCCCAATTACCTCCGCAGATTGAGAGTTTATTGGCCGTCGCGGGAGTTGAAACGTTGGGAGGAATGATTAAGAAATTAGGAATTTGTGATACTACCGCCTAACGGGACAGAGTATTAAGGGGAACAAGACCTCCACCGCACATCAATGAGAGGGGACCGGACAGGAGTGAGTACGCGCCTCGCTACGGGGGAGGTAACCAACGAGCTAGGAGCGGAGACGACAGGGCTCCGCCCGACCGACGGAACGGTCAGGCCGCGCCGCCTCATGGTTCGGAGCAGCGGGGCTCAGAGCACGCACCTCGCTATGGGGGAGGTAATCAGCCGGAGCAGCGTGGCTCGGGGTACCGCCCGCGTTACGAAACACGTAACCAAGGAACGAACCAGGGACCCCCACCCAGGAGGGGAAACTAAGTGGAAATGCCTGGCGGGGCGGACCGGTGCATTGTTTAGAGACGTCCATTATTACCACCATAGTTTTAGAATCAGATTTACTGGAAGGAAGTGAGGATGAGATAATTAATAAGGCAATTAGAACGTGTCCCGTAGGCCAGGATTTAGAGATGCTAATTGACACGGGGGCCGAAGTAAGCGCTATTAACGCAGATATCTTTCAACAATTGATTAACATAAATCCTAACATCCCAGTTCTTCCGGTGAACCGAGTAAATTTAGTTACTGCAACGAAGGGAAAATCAGCCATCGTTAACAAGCAGGCCTTAATTGATATTCAAATAGAAAATAAGACGTACGAAATAGTTTGTTTAATTGTTAAGAACTTAGAATATCCGATAATATGCGGATGTGATTTTATTATTGAGAATATGATAAATATAAATTTAAAGGATAATGTAGTGTGTTTTGGGGATATGTTAGTTAACTTAAGAGAGTCCATTGAAGACAATAGTGAGGTCGTAAATGACCAATTGATTAATTCAATAAATCTTGGAATAAGCCCTGAGGAGAAGGTGGATGAGTGTCGGGATCTCTCGGATGGACAGAGGAGTGCATTAAAAGCTCTGTTACGAGATAATTGGCTAGTAATCCAGCCAAATTCGGAACCGATTAGAAATTTTGAATTTGAAATTCAAGTTACGGACGAGACTCCTTTCAAAAAAAGAGCATATCCTGTACCTGTGGCTTATAGAAGCCAGGTTCAAGAGAATTTGAATCAATTAGTTCGCGACGGCGTGATAAAAAAGCAAAGCTCGCCATTTCTAAACCCAATAAAAGTTGTGATAAAAAAACAAACAAAGAAGTAAGAATATGCCTCGACGCAAGAGAGATTAACGCCAGGTCTGTTCCGGATAGGGAAGCTCCCATTAAAATAGATCAAGCTTTAACTCGATTCAAAGGGACAAATTTTTTTTCAATAGTGGATTTGAGAGCTTCTTACCATCAAATGAAAATTAAGAAGGAACACCAAAAGTATACCGCTTTTTCCTTCGAAGGGATTACGTATGTTTTTCAAAGATGCCCTTTTGGCTTAAAGTCCAGTGGTGCAGGACTAATTAAATGATTAGATAGAATTATAGGGAATAAATTTGAGAATAACATCACGAAATACGTCGACGATTTATTAATTCACACAGAAGATTTTGAAACGCACCTTAATATTTTGGACCAACTATTTAAAATTTTTCAGGAAAATAATGTTATTTTAAATTTAGAAAAGTCTAAATTTTGCACTCAAGAAATTCAATTTTTGGGGTATACTGTGAATACTTCGGGAGTCAAAATTTCTCCAGAAACAATTAAAGAAATTGAAAAGTTACCGCCACCCAAAAACATTAGGCAGCTTCGGGGATTCATTGGCGTCGTATCATATTACAGTAGGTTCTATCAGGGATTTGCAGTCGCCATGAGACCTATGTTCAACTTGCTGAAGAAAAATCAAAGATGGAAATGGGGGGAAGAAAACACCGCCTTTAACAACATCAAAGCAGCTTTCGCTCACGCCATTGCGTTATCTCATCCGGATTTTGATCAAACATTCATCCTCCAAACTGATGCTAGTGACTATGGAGTGGGCGCGACACTACTTCAGGTTGAAGAAGAGACTGGGATGGAAAGAATTATAGCGGTCGCCAGTAGGACATTTAACAAATGCGAGTGTAGAATGTCCGTTACGCTCAAGGAGACTACTGCAATAGTATTTGGCCTTCAAAAATACCGCGACTACCTGATGGGCAGGCACTTTAAAATACGCACAGATCACAAGGCCCTTATCTTTTTGAAACACGCACATATCAACAATGATAAGTTGTTGCGGTATGTGTTGTGGATTCAGCAGTTCAATTTTACCATTGAACACGTAGCCGGTAAGGATAATCTTGTTCCTGATTATCTTAGCAGGAGTGGGGATGTTAGAGAGAGGCCGGAGAAAAGGAACGAGTTCAGGATATCCACCCTGGTTACAGAGAGTACGGCGAAGGCCGGGGCCGCCCGAGCGTTATGCGCGTACGTCGGCGACGTCGGTGAGGAACCGCGCGTAGAGCGTAGGGACGTGTTTCCGCGAGTAGTGCACCTGTCCGCACTCAATGTCCATGTTGAGGCGATTCCTATGCTCTCCAATGACACCGTCAGGCAAGGGCAACGACGTTATCAAGAGATAAACCAGATGAGGAGGTTTAAAGAAGGGGAGATGGCGGAAGGCGACGAGGGGTACGCTCGCTGTCAGAGAACACAGGAAAAATACGTGTTAAATGAGGGCTTAGTGTACATGAAGTGGAGAGGGGGTCGCGCAGAGACAAAAGTGTGGATTCCCAAGGAAATACGTAAAAATTTAATTACACATTTACATGAGAAGTACGGGCATTATGGTTAAAGCCAGGGTAATTTAGTGTGTCTTTTTGGTGGGAATGACGTCACTTTGGCGTTAGTGTTAATATGAATGTTTGATTTCCATTTGTGTTTTTGTCTTTTGGGGGAAACCAACATGTGGGGTGTTTTAGTGTTTAAAAGCAGTAATTAAATTAAATGGATTTATTTGTTAGCGTTTTCCTTAAGTGGAACCATTGCATGGTCCTTTCCTTCGTAAAAAAATCGAACCCAGTAATCATTGTGGAACCCTGAGATGAGATAGCCGAGGCGCCCAAAATTTAAAATATACTTTTTTNATAATTAAATCAATGTTATCTAGAGGAGTGTCAATACAAAAGTTGTAAGCATAATTTATTTTTTTAATATATACATTAGTAACCTTGGTACGCATATACCAATAATTTAGAGAAATATAATTTAGAATGTTAACGACAAACAATTGCGGAATACATATTATTATTTTAAAATAATTCATGATAGTAAATACATTATATAAATCAGTCTTTTTGCTGCAAATTTATATTGCGATTATACGGTACCGCAAAAACATATTTTCTGCTTTTAGATAAAGTGTCACCGGATGCACTATGCGTTCGATGGACTTCNTAGCAATATGTTTTTTTCATCTGGATGCCATAGCACGGGCGCAGTCCGCTATATGGGGGTCTGGGGTTCTAACCCCCAGCGAGCAAGGCGAGTCTAATCTTATATAAGCCCCTACATGTAATTGATTCACTCACTCATCTAGTAATCAGAAGTATAAGGTACTTGTACTAGTCGTACAAACATGAAACTTGGTTCATCTCGTAACTGGAGAATAGCAATGAATGTTCAAATTCCTCAAATTTGACAATTTTAATTATAAATACATTTTTCGGTGATTTAAGATTACGTAAACGCTTGTGGATGTGCCATGAAAACTTGTCAAAACCACATCGAATGTTCCTTTACAAAAATTTTGAACAATGGCGGCGAGCGGCGGAAGAATCGTATTAAGATTTATGGAAAGATAGTGTAAGTAATTTAAGGTTTTATAGACGTGTTAATGTATTGTGTACTATAAGTGTTTAATTCTTCTGTCTTTGTGCTAAAATAAATTTCAAAAATAAAATTTTTGAGAACATATTTGAAACGGCATCTGATGAATAACAATGATTAGTTACTAAAGGTATTCGTTTAAAGTTTTATTCATCGAAAAAAAATTTAATTATTATTGAGTCGTATGCATTTTTTGTGAATGATTAACTTATGTACGTATTTGGAACTTAACATTGCAAAGATGCGTGTTATTCACGTTTGCAGTGTTATTGAATGCGTGAGATACTTATAAGGAATGTATGATATTCCTAGACATGTTTGACATAACTCGCTTTGAATAATTTTGTACTATTGATATCGAAATTCGTTTTATGATTTTAAAAAGTGCAAATACTATGACGTTTGTAAATTATATCGTGTTTTTATTTGATAAATATGACATGTACACAACAGGCGGTAGTAATTTGTATAGATTCCTTGATTTATTTCTAAAGCCTGTTTAATTCGCAAAGAATTAAGTTTTAGGCAAGACATTATAATTTTTACCATGGAAAAGAATGTTAGGTTAGTTTTATATTTCACAACAATGTTTTGTTCTTCATGAAAAGTATATATTAATTTTTCTAATAAATTTTAGTATTTCGGTATCGAAAGGCGTTTCTATGTTGCTCATTGTTTTATTGGTATAAAGCTTTTACGGCTGCATGGCAGCCATCGTCAGTAACATACACTGAGGATTGAGGAATATTTTTGTCGAGTTCCTCAATACTCAGTGTATGTTACTGACGATGGCTGCTATGCAGTCGAAAAAGCTTTATACCAATAAAACAATGAGCAACATAGAAACGCCTTTCAATTTATCATTCTTTGATAATGTTGCTAAAGCTTCACAATTACCAAGTATATTATGGTATCCCTTACTATACGTCCAACAACGGACCGTATATACATTACATATTTAATTTGAATCGATTCATTGATTCTTTTCAAAAATTTGTTTACATTCTTGAAAAATAACATTTTAGCCATGAAATAACAATTTTAACCATGTTTTAAAAAATTTATATTTCACACCAGTGTTTTGTGTTTTATTTGAAACGTATGTATAAATATTTCTAAAAATTCACTATTTCTGAAACATTCGCATTACGTCTAACAATGGACCGTATTTTATCTTCATTGCAAAGACACTTAGCGAAATAGAGTAATTGTATTTTTGTTTATTTATGTAACTTTAAAGACTTAATGATAAAAAGTATCATTTAATATTTCAGCGATCTTCGATAAAAAAAATAGTCATATCTCTTTTATACGTATCATTGTAAGTTAGTATTTTTTTACTCTTTGCATCTTTTGCATGCAGGTGGCCAATTGTTTATTTTCCACTAGTCGTAGAAACATGGAATGCGGTTTGTCTCATAGCTATAGAATAGCAATAAATGATCAAATTAAAAAAATTCTTGAATATTATTTTTAAATAAAATTTTTGGTAAATTAATATTTTACTTGAAGTAAACGAGCTAGAGCTGGTAAATATGCTATGTAAAGCAAGCCAAAGCCCCCTCGATAACAAAAAACTAGTATGGCGGCAAACGGCAGATTCTATCGTATAAATTTTATTATAAATAGTGAAAGTTACTTATGGTTTAATAGAAGTGTTAAAAGTATTGTGTACTTTAATTTGATAAACAGTTTATAAGAAACACCATATGTGATAAATTGCTTCGTGTTTTTGTGCAAATAAAATAAGAAAAATGGATATTTGTGGACATATTTGAAACAGAAGAATATAAGAATAACAACGATTAAGTTGAAAAGGCAATCGCATTAAATTTGTATTCGTCGAAATAACATTTATTAATGAATGTGTTTGCGTTTTTCTGAATGATCAGCTCAGGTAGGTATTTGCAATTTCTTTATATTGCAAAGATGCTTATTATTTACGTTGCCAATCTGGGATTATGAATACGTGAGATATTTTGGAATGTATGATTTTCCTAGGCTTGTTTGTTATTACTCGCTTTGAAATTTTTTGTAGAATTGAGATTGTAATTCGTTTTACGATCTTCAAAAGAGAAAAGTTTAAAAGAGATCATTATACATTATAAATTGTGTTTATTTTATCAATAAGTTATAATCAAGATAATTGAAGTGTGCAACAGGCGGTGGACATTTGTTACGATTCCTTGATTCATTTTTAAATATTTTTACATTCTTAAAAAATCGTTTTACTGAAAACTAAAGCATTTTTACCATGAAAAATAATCGTAGATTAATATTATAGTTCTCGACAATGTTTTAAGTTCTACTATAAACGTGCTTATAAATATTTTTAATGAAAATTATTATTTCCGACTCTTACAATACGTCCAACAATGGACCGTATTTTCATTTTGTATACATTGTCAAGACACTCAGTCAAATAATATAAGTATATTGTTTTAAATTTGTTAAATTTGAAAGGCTCTTTAAGATACAAAATTTTAGTTTGTTACAACGCCTCTCGTGAAATAGTAATTACATAAGTCATATCTTTTTTATACGTATCATAGTAAGTTAGTATTTTTGTTTAACTCTTTGTACCTTTTGCAAGAAGATGGCCTATTGTTTACTCCTTGAATACAGTTAGTCATGAAAATTTCCACTCAAGGAACAAAATATCTATATTCAATAAAATAATCATCGAAAATTAGTACAGATTTATTCTTTCATTTCGTGCATGTTTAAGTTTTTTAAATTACTTCTTACCAACATAGAGTTAGAATGTAACACATGACTCGAAATTATACACTAATATTTTTTGAAAGGACATTGTTTTCCAGCCTCGAGAAATTAAAGTGCGTACGATAAATAAAAGAAACTGCAAAGAGTTTTTCATAAATTCATCACAATTATTTCAATTTTACCAAGTGCAGTGGCAATACACAAGTTGTAGGCATAATTTATTTTTTAATATATACGTTGATAACTTTGGTATGAATGTACCAAGAATTTAGAGAAATATAATTAAGAATGTTTACGACAAACAAATCTGCGGAAAACATATTTTTATTTTAAAATAATTGATGATAGTAAATACACACATAAATTACTTAATTTGCAGTAAATTTTTATTGCGATTATACGATACCGCAAAAATCTATTTTTTTGCTATTAAATAAAATGTCACTTGATGCACTACGTGTTCGACGAACTTCGCGGTAAATCATTTAAATCTAGCAATAAGGTTTCTTTCCCTCTGGATGCCTTAGCACGGGCGCAGCCCGTTATTTAGGGGTGTGGGGGTGTAACCTCCAGCGAGCAAAGCGAGTCTAATCTTATAAGCCCCTTCGAGAAACACTCTCACTGATCTAGTAATCATAAGTATTAAGTAATATCATTATGCTTAACTAGTCGTACAAGCATGAAACTTGGTTCATCTCGTAGCTGGAGAATGACAATGAATGTTAAAATTCCAAAAAATTGACAATATCAGTTTTAAAGTACATTTTTCGGTGATTTAATATAACGCAAATCACACGAACATTAGTTTGTGGATGTGCCATGAAAACTTGTCAAAGCAACCTTGAATGTTTTGTTTTCAAAATTATTGTCCGTGTAATGGCGCCGAACGGCAGAAGAATCGTATTGGGATTTAGTCAAAGGATAGTGCAAGTTACTTATGGGTTAATGGACGTGTTAAAGTATTGAGTATTTAGTTGTCTTTGTCTTTATAAGAGCCAAAACTAAGGTTATAGTAATTTATAGTGTTTAATTTTCTAATAAGGCATGGTCAAGCCAATTTATCGATGCAGCAGATCCTGAAAATTTGAATCGATTCATTGATTCTTTTCAAATGTTTGTTTTGTTTTAAATGAATAAAGTTTTATGCAAGAAACAACAATTTATACAATGTGAAAGTATTTAGGTTATTTACATATTTCAGAACATTGTTTCATGATCAAGTTATGACGTATTCATAAATTTATCTAAGCAAATTTTCTATTTCTGAATCTCTTACCATATGTCCAATGCAATGGACCGTATTTGCATTTGGAATCGTATTGGGATTTTAATTAACAGATAATGCAAGTTATTTAAGGTTTTATAGACGTGTTAAAAGTATTGTGAACAATATGTGTTTATTTGTTTGGTGTGTTTGTGCTAAAATAAATTGAGAAAAATCGGATTTTTGAAAATATATTTGAAACGGCAAGTTACGATAAGCGGCGACCATGACTTGAGTTCCCAATTTATGTTTCGTATCCATTTTACGCATTCCGTTATAGTTTTCCACCCTCGAGAAATTAAAGTGCGAACGAAAAATACAAGGGCAAAGCGCGTTTCATAAATTGATAAAAATTAAATCAATGTTACCTAGTGCAGTGACAATACGCAAGTTGTAAGCATAATTTATCTTCTTAATATATACATTAGGAACGTTGGTACGCATGTACCAAGAATTTAGAGAAATAAAATTTAGAATGTTTACGACAAATCTGCGGAAAAAATATTTTTATTTTAAAATAATTCATGATAGTAAACAGATACAATAAATCAGTCATTTTGCTTTAAAATTTTCTTTCCATTATAGGGTGTCGCAAAGACCCAATTTTTGCTTTTAGATAAAGTGTCACCGAGGGCACTACGCGTTCGATGTACTTCGCGGTGAATCATTTCAATATAGCAATAAGTTTTTTTCCCTCTCTGGACGCCTCAGCACGGGCGCAGCCCGTTATTTGGGGGTCTGGGTGTGTAACCGCCAGCGAGCAAGGCGAGTCTAATATTATATAAACCCCTACGTGTAACTCATTCGCTCACTCACTCATCTAGTAATCATAAGTATTAAGTATTTGTACTAGTCGTACATGCATGAAACTTGGTTCAGCTTGTAGCTTGTGAATGACAATGAATGTTAAAATTCCTAAAATTTGACAGTATTAATTTTAAAGTACATTTTTCGGTGATTTATTATTACGTAAACCACACGAACATTAGCTTGTGGAAGTGCCATGCAAACTTGTCAAAGTCACCTTGAATGTTTTGTTTACAAAAGTATTGTATGTCTAATGGCGCCGAACGGCAGAAGAATCGTATTAGGATTTTAGTCAAATGATAGTGCAAGTTATTTTAGGTTTAATGGACGTGTTGAAGTATTGTGTAGTATATATTTTTAGTTGTCTTGTGTCTTTTCGCAAAAAAAGTGACAAAAATCTTATCTTTGAAAACATATTTGAAACGAAATTTTATCACTAGTTCCCAAATGTAATCGATGTCAAGTTTTATTCGTCAAATTAAAATTTATTTATTAAAGTGTCGTATGCGTTTTTGTGAATGAATAACTGAGGTACGTATTTGTGTAATTATTTACATTGCAAATATGCTTATTGTATAAGTCGTCAAAGTGTTTTTAAATTCGTGAAATTCTTAGGAATGTATCATTTTCTCAGACATGTTTGATATAATTCGCTTTGGATTATTTTGTGGTGTTGAGATTAAAATTCATTTAATGATCTTAAAAAGTGCAAAAACACAGTACATAGTAAATTAAAGATAGTTTTTATTTTATTAATATGTTCTTGTTGAGCCAATTTAAGTACGCAACGTGCGATGGCAATTTGTATAGATTCCTTGATTCAATACAAAAGTCGTACAAGCATGAAACTTGGTTCGTCACGTAGCTGGAGAATGACAATGAATGTTAAAATTCTTAAAATTTGTCAATTTAATGTTTTAAATACATTTTTCGTTGATTTAATATTACCTAAATCACACGAACATTAGCTTGTGGATGTGACATGCAAACTGTCAAAGCCACCTTGAATGTTTTGTTTACAAAAGTATTGTATGTCTAATGGCGCCGAACGGCAGAAGAATCGTATTAGGATTTTAGTCAAATGATAGTGCAAGTTATTTTAGGTTTAATGGACGTGTTGAAGTATTGTGTAGTATATATTTTTAGTTGTCTTGTGTCTTTTCGCAAAAAAAGTGACAAAAATCTTATCTTTGAAAACATATTTGAAACGAAATTTTATCACTAGTTCCCAAATGTAATCGATGTCAAGTTTTATTCGTCAAATTAAAATTTATTTATTAAAGTGTCGTATGCGTTTTTGTGAATGATTAGCTATTAGCTAAGGTACGTATTTGTAATTTTGTAAACATGGCAATGATGCGTATTATTTTTTTGTTGGCAAAGTGTGTCTTTGAATACGTGAGATACGTATAAAGAATTTATAATATTACAAGACATGTTTGATATAACTCTCCTAAGTTTATTTTGTAACACTGATATTAAATTCTGTTGACAATCTTTTACAGTGCAAGAACTAAGAGTAATTATTTTATAAATTAGACATGGTCAAGCCATTTAATGTTAGCAGCAGGCCGTGACATGTTGCATAGGTGCCTTGAATCATTTAAAAATTTGTTTACGTTCGTAATGAAGTTTTGGGCAATAAACAATTATTTGTACCACGTAAAAGTATGGTAGGTTAATTTTATATTTCACAATAACTATTGTGTACTATACGTGTTTAGATTTTTGTATCTGTGCAAAAATAGACAAATATCCGATTTTTGAGAACATATTTGATACGGTATATGAGGAATAACAATAGCTAATTATCAAACGATCGCTTTAACTATGTAGTATTGATATTGACATTCGTTTAACGATTTTAAAAAGTGTAAAAACTATGAACATTTTAAATTATATCTTGTTTTTATTTTATCTATAAGACATGTACGCAACAAGCGGTGGTAATTTGTATATATTCCTTGATTCATTTCTAAAGTTTGTTTACGTTCGTAAAAAATCAAGTTTTAGGCAAGAAACATTATTTTTACCATGTGAAAGAATGATTGGTTAGTTTTATATTTCACAACAGTGTTTAATGTTCTACATGATACGTATATATTAATTTATCTAAGAAATATTAATATTGCGATATCTCTTACAATACGTACAACAACGGACCGCATTAACATTTCATTTTTAATTTGAATCGATTCACTGATTCTTTTCAAAAGTTTGTTTACATTCTTAAAGAATAATATTTTAGGCATGAAATAATAATTTTTTACCATGTTAAAGAATATTTGGTTTATTTTATATTACACAACAGAGATTTATGTTCGACTTGAATTGTAATTGAAAATTTTTCCAAAAAAAATCAATATTTCTGAAACACACACACTGCGTCCAGCAATGGATCGCATTTTATCTTCATTGCAAAGAGTCTTAGTGAAATACAGTAAATGTAGTTTTGTTTATTTATGTAACTTTTAAGACTCTTAATGATAAAAAATTTTTAGTTCATATTTCAACGCACTTCGTGAAAAAAAAAATCTATCATATCTCGTTTATACGTATCATTCTAAGTTAGTAGTATTACTCTTTGCATCTTTAACATTATGTGAAAAATTGTTTATTTCCTACTAGTATTAGAAACATTCCTACTAGTATTAGAAACATTCCTAGTAGTACTAGTATTCGGTTTGTCTCATTCCTATAGAATAGCAATAAATTATAAAATTCAAAAAATTCGAGAATATTATTTTTAAGTAAATTTTTCGGCGAATTAATATTTGATGCCAAGCAAACGAGCACGAGCTTGTAAATGTGCCATGTAACACGAGCCAAATCATGTTACGTCGAATGAAAATGGAAGACGGGACCGGGATTCGAACCCGGTGATTAATCTGTTACCTGGCGGTGAGGTTCACCGCAATCTAAGAGATTTCTATGTTTGTGAACCAGAAATGGAAAATGCTACCCAAATAAAGTACTTCCTATGGGAGTCGCCTCAGATGAGGAATCTAGTCTCTACGAGACCACCTCAGAGGTCTTTGGGTTTCACAAGTTGAATGAGAATGATAGACGGACCCGAGAAGCGAACGGGATGGCGCAGTCGGTAAGCGCATGAGCGCGTAGAGCTCAAGGTCCCGGGTTCGAATCCCGGTCCCGTCTACCATTTTCATTCGACGTAACATGATTAATCTGTTACCTGGCGGTGAGGTTCACCGCAATCTAAGAGATTTCTATGTTTGTGAACCAGAAATGGAAAATGCTACCCAAATAAAGTACTTCCTAAGGGAGTCGCCTCAGATGAGGAGTTTAGTCTCTACGAGACCACCTCAGAGGTTTTTGGGTTTCACAAGTTGAATGAGAATGGTAGACGGGCCCGAGAGGCGAACGGGATGGCGCAGTCGGTAGGCGCATGAGCGCGTAAAGCTCAAGGTCCCGGGTTGGAATCCCGGTCCCGTCTTCCATTTTCATTCGACGTAACATGATTAATCTGTTACCTGGCGGTGAGGTTCACCGCAATCTAAGAGATTTCTATCTTACAATACGTCCAACAACCGTATTTATATTTTATATTCTTTGCAAAGACACATAGCGAAATACAGTAAATTTTGCTTTCTTTGTGTAATTGCATTTGTAAACATATGAAAGGGGATCTGAAGAATAACTAATTGAATTTTATTTTTTGTATGAAACACTTCTTTCAAAAATGCTTGTTTTTCTTTTAAAAAAAGTCGTAAATCGAAATTATGGATTGCTGCTGCCAAGATGAGTTGGATACTTGCATTTTGTAACAACTTTACACGTAGAGTACCTTTTCACTGTTGATATAAATCCTATATTATTAAGCAGGCGAGTATTGAATACATATATCTATGTTTGTTTCATTACGTTATTAAGGATTATAATTTTCGAATATTACAGGTTTCAAACTGTTGATTTTTTCGTTTCTGTGTCCGTTCAAAGCAATTTATTTCAGTATTGAAACTTAAGTTAACTGCAATTATAAAAAAGTGCGTGACTAAATGTCTGCATATAATCTAGTAATAGTGTTAAGATTTCGATATTGATGCTATTAGCGATAAACTCTTAGGTGTTTTACAAAGCTATTATCGTAATAATTGTATACGTTCATCTGTGGTTTAGGGGTTAAGTCGAGAGCCTCATGAGCGGAAGGTTTAGAATCCAGGAAATGCATGGGCTTATTTCATAAACACAACTTCCCAACTGCATATTTCGGTTAATTAATTTTGTCTGAATTATTTTCCTAGAGATCCACAGATTTTAAGGTATACAGCAGAGTTTGATTCTCCTATGTTTTATGTGTGATATACTTAATTTTAATTTTGCATTTGAACTTGGAATGACTTATTTTGGGAAACAGCTAATGTGTAAGCTTCTCGCGAAAAAAAAAATTTAATATTTCATCTGTCTTTTATCCGTATCATTATAAGTTAGTTGTGTAACTCCTTGTAACTTCAGTATGCAGGAGGCCCATTTGTTTACTCCTAGAATACTATACAATGAGCATTACCAATCAAACAATAATATATCAATATTCGATAAAATTTGTTGTGTGCTTATCGAGAATTTGTATCGATTTATTCTTTCATTTCGTTTAACATATAACATTTTTCGAAATAAAACTTTTTTATTAATGTGTCGTATGCGTATTTGTGAATGATTAGCTCAGGTACGTATTTGTATTATTATTCATATAGCAAATATGCTTATTATACACATTGTCAAAGTGTGTTTTTAGTTCACATTTCAACGCACTCCGTGAAAAAGATAAATATCTATCACATTTCGTTTATACGTATCATTGTAAGTTAGTAGTTGTTTTGCTCTGCATCTTTAACATTAGGTGGCCAATTGTCTATTTCCCACTAACGTTAGTAACATGAAATTCGGTTTGTCTCATAGCTATAAAATAGCAATAAATGATAAAATTCAAAAAATTCGAGAATATTATATTTTAAATAAATTTTTCGGCGAATTAATATTTTACGCGAAGCAACCGAGCACGAGCTTGTAAGTGTGCCATGTAAAACAAGCCAAAGCCCCCACCATAACAAAAAACTAGTACGACGCCGAACGGCAGATTCAATCGCATAGGTTTCATTAAAAGTAGTGCAAGTCATTTAAGGTTTAATAGAATTGTTAAAAGTATTGTGTGCTTTAATTTTAAAAACAGTTTATAATAAACACCATATGTGTTAAATTGCTGTGTCTTTGAGCAAAATAAATTAAAAAAAGGATATTTGTGGACATATTTGAAACAGGATCTGAAGAATAACCACGATTAAGTTGGAAAGGTAATCGCAGGAAATTTGTATTCGTCGAAATAACATTCATTCATGAATGTGTCGTATACATTTTTGAGAATGTTTGCTAAGGTACGTATTTGTATTTATTTATATTGCAAATATACGTTGACAAAGTGTCTTTGAATTTTTTTGTAGTTGTGAGATTGAAATTCGTTTTACGATCTTTAAAAGTGAAATTTCTAAGATCAAAATAAATTGTGTTGTTTTAATATTTTCAATAAGACATGAGCACGCTAATTTATCGATACAATAGGCCGTGAAAATTTGAATCGATTCATTGATTCGTTTCAAATGTTTGTTTACGTTTTAAAAGATTAATGTTTAAGGCACGAAACATTAATTTATACTATGTAAAATTATATTGGGTTAATTTTGTATTTTAGAACAATGTTTTATAATTTACTCTATACGTATTTTAAAAAATTTCTAATAAGATTTACATTTTTCGAATATCCTACAATACGTCCAAGAATGGGTTGTATTTGAAATTCATTTTCATTGTAAAGACATTTAGTAAAATACTGTGAGTATACTTTGCTATAATTGTGCAATTTGTAAGGCTCATTAAGATCCAAATTATTAGTAGAGAATATTTATTAATCTATTCTTTCATTTCGTACATGTGTTTAAGTTTATTTTATTATTTATTTACCAATTAGCAGGGAATGAATGTAACACGACTTGAAAATTCACATAACTATTTTTTTAAAGGACATTGGTTTCTGAACTCAACAAATAAAGGTTTGAACAATTAAGGCAAGAAAGTCCAAAGCGTGTTTCGTAAATTGGTAATAATTAAATCAATATTACCTAGTGCAATGGAAATACACAAATTGTAGGCATAATTAATTTTAATAATATATACATTGGTAAAGTTAGTACGCATATACCAAGAATTTAGAGAAATATAACGAAGAATGTTTACGACAGACAGATCTGTGGAATACATATTTATAGTTGAAAATAATTCATAATAGTAAAAAAACAAAAAGTTATTTTGCAGTAAATTTTTATTGCTATTATACTGTGCCGTCGAAACGTATTTTCTGCTTTAAGATAGTGTCACCGGATGCACTACGCGTTTGATGGTCTACGCGGTGAATCATTTAAATCTAGCAATAAGGTTTTTTTCCCCTCTGGATACCTTAGCACGGGCGCAGCCCATTATTTGGGGGTCTGGGGTAACCCCAGCGAGCAACGCGAATACTTATATTAATAAGCCCTATGTGCAACTCACTGATTTAGTAATAAAAAGTATTAAGTATTTCCGCTAGTTGTACAAACATGAAATTTGGTACGCTCGTATGCAATGAATGAGAAAATTTAAAAGATTCAAAAAAATTTAATTTTGAAGTACATTTTTGGGAGGATTAAGATTACGCCATAAGATAACATTGAGTTTCGGTGCCTCGCGAAGTGGCGCCTCGCGGACGGCGAAAATTGTGATTGCTTACGATAGAATCAACTCACGATTTAGTTGACATACACTTATTGAAACGTTCTGTAATTCGACATATCTGAAGAATAATAATGCCTGACAATAATGATTACTTCCATGTTTTGTGTTATTACATTTCTATTCCGTAATAACGTATTTGATTTTGAAGTTTGTAAAATTTTATCAGACGCGTTACGTAAAATGTACGTTGCTTACGTATTGCGTTATATTGAACTGATGAAAAAGTCAAAGCGTATGTATTAAAGAAAAATATTTGAATTTTATTTTTTGTACGAAACATTTCTCTCCAAAATGTATGGCTTCTTTGGAAATAAGCCATAAATCCAAGTTACGATAAGCGGCGGCAATGAGTTGAGGTTGTAATTTATGTTAGGTATCAATTTAACGCATTGGAACCTCTTAAATCTTGATGAAACATATAATATGTGTAATAATTTCACTATGTTAGGAATGAATAAATTTACATTGTATAAATGCTTCTGAATGCTTCTAATTCATAGAATATACGAATATTATAAGTTTAAAGTCATGGTTTCGTGTATTTTCCATTTGAATTTTTATGTTAGTTTACTTTAGAATCTCATTCAAGTTATCGAACATACGTTCCTTAAAAGTACAAAAAATTATTCTACGACTTAGCTTAGGCAATATTATTTCAATTTATATGATTTATTATTATTGTCTTTGTGTATTAAAGCTGTATCTTTTTCAACAAATAGCCATCACGTTTCAATTCAAAGGTTTTGAAACCAACAAATGCACTGGCTTGAGAACCACATAATTTAAGGTATACATCTTGATCATTCTTCTATTTCTGTGTGATATACTGTGAGTTTTGAAATATTTACGGATTAATTATGAAATGTAAAAGAAAGAGCATAGAAGTTTAAAAGGAAAAGTTCGTTGGAGGTCGGCGAAGGACCGTGGGCGCGGTACGAGGCCGGTGACCCATGCGTCGGCGTTTCTTTCACGTCGAATAAAAATTTATGATGGTTTAGAAATCGCAGGCTGGCGAGGGGATGAGGGAAAAGAAATACCCTCCGTAACAAACCACAGATGTGCAGAAACTAGCAACATGTACGAACTTGCTAGAAAAATCGTTAAAAGCCACAGCGTCGTTGAGAACGTTCCAGAAATCAGTTGAAGATTTTTTAAAAGGTTCCAATGAGAGTCAGGGCGTGAGAGGGGGAAATCATTTCGGCATTGGGGGTTGTCAGTCACGTGACATTCAAAATTTTGAAGATTTTCGGGAGAAAGCAGGGATAGAGCCCATTTAAGGCAGAACACTCAAAATTTCGCTCTCATATACCAGATTTTACTCAGACGTATTTCGCTCTCATATACCAGATTTTACTCAGACGTATTTCGCTCTCATATACCAGATTTTACTCATAC
>NNCF01129213.1:57638-74327 GCA_002313205.1 Laupala kohalensis
AGATTTTACTCAGACGTAAAGAATTATTTGCTCAGATGTGTGTAGCTCAGACGTAAAGATTTTTCGTCAGCTCAGACGTAAAGATTTTCGTTAGCTCAGATGTGTTTATCTCAGCCGAATAGAATTTTTATTCACAGAGACTTTTTTTTTTTGGCAGCGCTGAGACGTTGCTCAGATCGCGCTAATTTGTCGCAGATCACATGTTTCTCCGTCGCAGCGATTAGATGCTGACGCGAATCATATAGAATTTTTGTTGGCAGTGCTCAGATCGATTTTTTTTATCGGAGTTGAGATACAAGTTTCGTCAGCATTGAGATAAGTTTGTCGGAACGCTTTGCGGGTGAGAACTAGACATTGCGATAAAACGCGGAAGCTGGTTGGCGCTGCTCGCAAATAATCCACGGGGGAGCCGTGCTGACATCCGTGAGGGACCCTCCTCCTCTGCATTCCAACAGTCAGGCATCTTGTACAGGTGTTCTGCGATCGTTGGCGAATGTGAAAGCCATCATCGCAGTGCGCTTGCGAGTCAGTATGTGTTTGATAGTGGCTACCAGTATGAGCGAGAACATTAAACTGAATGAGTGCTTTGATTAAACTCAGTCGCTCGGAGAGGTAGGCCAATAGAATCAGTGAAATATTGGGACTCAGAAGAAGTTCAATTAAACAGTAAATATTAGCGTTAATTAGGAGTAGAATCAGTGCGTAACTTTGTTGCAAGAAATAAATGTGTAATTGTAGTGTTAAAAATTGAATAGAATTAAAAACAGTGAAGGTTTATTTGATGATGATGATAAATGATGACAATCTTAACAGTTAGTAAATGTGAAATGATAAAGCCAGTGATTATTATTTGTGTTTTTGGTGGGAATGTGGCCCCTCTGGTTGATATATGATTAATGTTTATTTGTGTCTTTTGGGGGAATTTCTGTTTGTGTAGTGATAATGTCATTTTTGCTTTAAAGTGACTGTGAAATGACAAAGATTTGTATTTGTGTCTTTTGGGGGAAAGTTATTTAATCAAGAGATATTTTAGCAATTAAAATAGCTTTATTAATGGATTTATTTGTCTTGCGTTTTCCTTAAGTGGAACCATTGCATGGTCCTTTTCCTTCGGATAGAAATCGTACCCCTTTTAAATATTGTGGAACCCTGAGAGGAGCTAGCCGATGCATTTACCTTTTAAATTCATTATTTTCATTATTATTAATATTTCAACCCCGTTCTGCCACAATACTTAATTTTAATTTTGCATTGAAACTTTGAATGACTAATTTTTGAAAATTGCGATTTTGTCTTCATTCTTATAAATGTTCCATGTTCCCACATCAGATTAATTAGGGTAGAATGAAATCTGTAAAAAACGGTAAAGATTGAAACAATCACATTACGTTAGATATGAATACAACACTGATAGACATTGAGGGGCAGTTTAGATAGATGAGAATGAAAATATGCTCTGATCACAATAATGTTGAATGTGCAATGTTCTAAAGACAAAATATATATCATAAAGAGAAAAAACTGGTCACATTACAAAAACCTGTTGTGCATGGTATGGATTTCTATTTTTTCTTGTTTCTGGATGAGTATTGTGTTCAAATTTCTACTGAGTGAAGGTAGGTGCTCAAAATTTTTCAATATATTTTTTTTGTTATATGTTAATAACTTCATTACCCTTTAGAGCGGACCTGGCCTTCAGTATTTAATTTCTTGATTATATACATCAAATATGGATGTAATGTATCATTTGAAAAAAATATTCATTGCGTCAATTCAAATAAAATAAAAAAGTATATTATTACAAACATAAATATTTATAGAGAATATCATTAAAGACATGTCACAATTTTAGGGATACGTAGAAAGTTCCCTTTGTCAAGATTTAATGAATATTCCCTGTTGAAAAGGCACACATGGATACCAAAGTTTTAGTAAAGATTTCATTTCCATCTGGCACACATTTCAGGCATGAATTAAGCAAATATTTCTTGGAATGTGGAGGAGAAAGCAATATGCTGTAATAAATTAAAAAGTTTCACGCATAGAAACAAATTATTGAATATAATAAGATTCAATGATTAAGGGTGTTTACAGTTCTGCTATGGAAATTCAATAAAAATTATTCTGTAACAATTATTATTCAATACAAATTATTGGGTAACATTATAAAATTCGATAATTATTTTAATTGACACGTTTACGTTTTTTAGAAAAAGTATGTCAATTGAAAAAAAAATTAAAAGATGTAAATACGAATCCATTTGATCTTCTTAGAATAGGACCGAGCGGAATCGGAACGAAGCCTGAAGCATCGTCCATATCTGACGCGAAGAGAGGACCAGGAAGGCCTAAGGAACGAAAAATGGGACGCCGTAAGACCACCACTAGAACGCGGGAGGAAGAAGTCCGTATCGCTCAAGCTAAACACAGACCAAAATATCCCAAACTCAGAAGGATGCCGTAGCACGATACAATCAACGGCACGCTGAGGTGAACAAGGAGGTGGTTGCTCGATACACAGAGCAACACCCCAAGGTGCAAAGGAATGCAGTTAGGCGTTATATGCAGAATCAACCCGATACATCAAGGGAAAGAGTCCGCACTTTTAGGGTAAACAACCCAACACTCAGCCACATGAGACACGTTTCCCTAGCCCTTGCGCGTCAGATTTCCGAATTTGGGCAAGTGGGATATTGGTGCGGCGACATTCTTAATAGTATTCTTCCCTACAAGTTGGAGAAATTGACTCTTTGGGGTGAGAATACTGATAAGTGCCTTCACTACGGAGCTCGTCTGTTCGAGGAAGAAAAGGAAAGAAAGGGTGCTGTGGAGAAGGAGCATATAACGTTCATCATTTGCCTCCTTTGGAAGCTCCATTTTATTCCAACCGGTTGTTTCTCGATAGGGCTAGAGTGTACAACTACCTTTTCGCTTTCTGTGCTCTTGGTGTCAGGAGGGTACCGCCAATCCAGAGGACTCTCCTTCAAGATTGAAGGTAGAATGTACCAAAAAGAGTACAATCTCGATGCTCCAGGTCAGAGATTCGTAGACAAGACCAGACATATTCAATTTATCAATAGCTACCGTCTTTACAACGTTGATGAAGAAGAAGAAACTTGGCTGAAGGAAGATTTCTGAACACGGAGCTTACAGACTGTATCAAAAACGTTTTGACACAGTGTAAACCGTTCGTGGCACAGTTTCGTGCATGAAGCAACGAACCATCTGTTCACGCTCATCTCGAATTTGAGCAAACCACCAGAGCCACTCATGGCCCAGTGCTTGATCGTCGAAGGGGTGTAGAAGTGCATGCTGTTCTGAGCAGTGAAGGCACTGTGAGTAACCCCAGGCGACTTAGTATAAGGAAGATGGGCCGTGAGCGACCAACATCTATGGATCTCTTCAGTTCTCTTATGGAGCCGTTCCAGTACCCCCTACTTTATCCAGACGGTTCTGTAGTTAGTGTATTGACCGCTTGAACAATATGGGGAGGAAGTTATCCCAACAAAATTATATTAGGTTCCTGTTGCTGTCACAGTCACGTTCTTGAGTGTCTTCCTGTCCACCTTATAGGAAAACAAATTGTTTACTTTCGACAAGGACAATTGGCTGATGCTGTCAGCAAATCTTCTTCAAAGCTCATCCTTTATTTTGAGCGACCCCATCACGCCGTCTTTAAAGTCATGGTCAATACAATTTATGTATGCAGCAGACCGTGAAAAAATGTATCGATTCATTGTAAAAGTTTGTTTACGTTCTTAAAGAATGTTTTAGGCAAGAAACAATACTTTATACCTAAAACAATTTTAGGTTATATTTATATATCAGAACAATTTTTTATGTTCTACTTAAAACGTATTTATTAATTTTGCTCATAAAAATCAAAACTTGCTTATCTCTTACAATACTTTCAACAATGAACAGTATTTGCGTTCCATGTTCATTGCAAAGACACTCAGCGAAATACAGTGAGTAAATTTTCTTTCTTTATATAATTTTTAAGACACTTTACATAACAAAAATTTTGTTTCATGTTTCAACGCTTCTAGTTCAAAAGCAGTTATATATCTCATCTTTTTTTATACGTATTATTATAAGTTAGTAGTTGTTTTACTCTTTGTATCTTCCGCATGCAGGTATCACATTTGTTTACTCATTGAATGCAGTAGGTCTTGAGCATTACCAGTAATTATATTAAATACATAAGCAGACAAATTTTCAATATTCTATACAATAATGTTGAGTATTTATCAAGAATTTTTATCGATTTACACTTTCTTTCCGCTCATCTGTTTTAAGTTTTTTCTTTTTTAATAATTAACAAGATATTAAAAAGGGAATAAATGTAACACACGACTCAAAATTTGGCATTGATATTTTTTGAAAGGACATTGGCTTCCAGTGTCAGCAAATTACGGCGCGTACGATAAATACAAAAAAGTGAAAAAAGGGTTTCATTTATTGATAATAATTAAATGAATGTTACATAGAGCAGTGACAAAACACAATTAGTAGTAGGCGTAACTTATTTCATTGACATATGCATTGATAACGTTGGTATGCATGTACCAACAATTTAGAAAAAATTAGTTGGCATGTTTGCGTGAAAAGTCTGAGGTATACATATTTTAATTTAAAAATAATTCCAGATCGTTTTTACATACAATAAATCAAGATTATTTTTATTGCTATGAATAATACGGTGTAGCCGAAACCTTTTTTCTGCTTTTAGATTAAGTGTCACCGGATAGTCTACGCGGTGATCAATTTAATCTGGCAATAAGGAGTTTTACTCCAGATGCCTTAGCACGGGCGCAGTCCGTTATATGGGGGTCGGGGGAAAATCCTCAGCAAGATAAGCGAGTCCTTAAATTTATAAGCCCGTAAATGTAACTCACTGTTGACTGCCTGATTTATAAAAAGAATTAAAAGGATACTTCTACTAGTAGAAACATGAAATAAGGTATGCTTGTAGCTATCGATCTGCAATGAATGACGAAATTCAAAAAATTATAGTCTTGAACATTTTGTGAGGATAAGGATTACGCCATACGATACCATAGGATAACGATACCTCGTGGACTAGCGCAACGCGGACGCTAGAATTTGTGATAGCTTGCGTTAGAATCAACACACGATTTTGTATACATAGTTGTTGAAACGTTGTGTAATTCGACATATCGAAACAATAATTATGTCTGACGATAATGATGACTTCCATCTTTCGTGTTATTTCATTTGCATTCCATCATAACGTATTTAATATTGAATATTCTAAAATTTTATCAGACGCGTTACATAAAATGTACGTTGCTTACGTTTTGCGTTCTATTGAAGTGACGAAAAAGTAAAAGGCTATGAATTAAAGAAAAATAATTGAAATTTTTATGTACGAAACATTTCTCTCCAAATGCATGGTTAAGCCGTAAATCGAAGTTACGAAAATGGCAGCCATGACTTGAATTCGTAATTTATGTTTCGTGTCAATTTAACGCATTCGGTCCTTTTAAATCTTTATGAAACGTATAATGTGTAATAATTTCACTAATATGTTAGGAATGAATATGTTTACATTGTATAAATGTTTCAGAACACTTCCAAGACCGAGAATATTCGAATATTATTAGTTTGAAGTCATGGTTTCGAGTATTTTCCATTTGATTTTTTATATTAATGTACTTTTAAATCTAATTCAAGTTTTCGAACATACGTCTGTTGAAAGCATAAATTATTCTATGACTATTTTAGACAGTATTATTTCAATTTGCAAGATTTATTCTAATTACCATTGCGTTTTAAAGCTCTATTACACCTCATATATTTCGCACTTGTACTACGGATATCATGGTGTAGACGAAAGCAGTTAGCCAGCACATTGGAAGGTCGGAAGTTCGAATCTCGAGAGAATCAATGCACATTTTTGTTGAGTTTTTTCTGTATAACATTTTTCGAAATAATGTTACTTTCATTTAAAAATTACTTTTGCGTTTCTTACAAAGTAAAGCAATTTTTAATCAGGATATAATATTTATTCGTACTCCTTGGAGTATGATATTGATGTAATGAAATATTTTTGTTTATTACAGTATGTTCCTCAGTTTTCATTTTAATTACTCAGAATAACTGTCAATAGCTATATTTTTAAATCACAATATTTTCAAAAGTAGTATAAAGAATAATAAATATATTGAATGATTTTTTTCGTAATACTTTATTCATTACTGTATCTTTAAAGAAAAATATTATCCATAATTTGTACGAATAGGATTGAAATGTATTCTGAACATTATAAATGAGTAAGTTCTTTTCTTTGGTATTACAAGAAGCATGGAACATTGGGGTCTTGTCGTAAAATCCCCAGCGAGCAAAGTCAGTCTTTATATTAATAAGCCTGTAAATGCAACTGATTCACTGATTGATTGACATATCCCAATGATAAGTTACTTCTACTAGTCGTAGAAACATGAAATTTGGTACGGTCATAGCTGTAGAACTGCAATGAATGACAAAATTCAATTTAATGAGAACTGTGCAAGTTATTTAAGATTTTATAGACGTGTTGAAATATTGTGAGCTTTAATTTTACAATCAGTTTATAATAAACACCATACGTGATTAATTGTTTTGTCTCTTTGTGGAAATAAATTGACAAAAGTGGATCTTTAAAGACGTATTTGAAACGGCATCTGAAGAATAACAATGATAAGTTTTGAAACGTAATCGTAGTGTAGTTTTATTCGTTAAAATAGCTTTTATACATTCATGCGTCGTGTGATTGTGATTGATTAGATCAGGTGTGTATTTGTATTTTATTTATATTGCAATCATGTTTATTACTTACATTGCATATCTGCGTTTTTGAAAACGTGAGATACTTAAGAATGTATCATTTTTCTAGACATGATTGATATTACTCACTTTGAATTTTTTTGTACGTGTATTTCGTAGTATTGAGATTGGAATTCTTACCGCAATCTTTAAAAGTACAAAAATTAATATTACAAATTACATAGTTTTTTCTTTTCAATAAGGCATATCCAATAAACATGTTCATATATGCAGCAGGCTGTGAAAATTTGAATCGATTCATTGATTGATTTCAAGAGATTGTTAACGTTCTTTAAGCAGTACGTTTTAGGCAAGAAACAAATATTAGCATGTAAAAGAATAGTAGGTTAGTTGTATAATTTTCGACAATGTTCTTCTTTAAACGTATTTATTAATTTTTCTAATAAAATTCAGTATCTCTGAATCTCTTACTATACGTCCAACAATGGACCGTATTTGGATTTCATGTTCATTGCGAAGACATTCAGCGAAATACTGCGAGTATATTATCTTTATTTATGTAATTTTTAATGCTCTTTACGGTACAAAAGTTTAGTTCATGTTTCAACTCTTCTCGTGAAATAGTAAGTATATCAGTCATCTCTCTTTTATTCGTATTATAAGTTAGTAGTTATTTTACTCCTTGTATATTTTGCATGTAGGTAGCTCATTTGTTTACTTCTTGATTACAGTTAGTCATGAGCATTACCACCCAAGGAATGAATTATCAAAATCCAATACCGATTTATACCTTTATTTCGTGTGTGTTTAATTTTTTAAAGCATTTAATTACCAATTAGTAGGGAATGAATCAATCTTCACATCGATATTTTTTGAAAGGACATTGGTTTCCAGTTTCAACAAATTAAAATGTGATCGATTAATGCGAGAAAGTGAAAAAGATGATTCATAAGCGCAAAACAAATTCTAGACATTATTTATGTTGACACTTTAAACTCTTTTTATCCAGAGTCATGAAAAAAGAACTTAACGTCTACTGTGGTTTAGGGGTAAAATGTGAGATTACACAACCGAAGGTCGAAAGTTCGAACCTGGTGGGAATATCTGTAAACTTATATTCAGGTTTGTCTACGTTCCAAATATCATGTTAAGTAAACTTTGAAACTATTTTTCAATATTCTTAGGAAGTAGAACTATTAAATCAGAATATATTATATTTATAGTCTTAGAAGTATAAGGCATATTTCTATACTGATGTAAAGAACTATATTTCTTCATTTTGATTTGATGTAAGTTATCACCAACTTACTAAGTTTAATTAACTACATTTAGATGTTCTTTTAACGTAATACTACTAACAAAAAATGTACGCAAAAACGAAGTTATTGAATGTTGTTAATCTCAAAAAGAAAGTTGCATGTGCTATACACTTGTTTCTTAATACATAATAAACTGATGTGTTATTGAAAAGAATAGTCCATAATTTGTAGGTAGAGGACAGAAAATATTGTAAACAGATTTTTTAATTGATCATTTTATAAATTAAGGCAATAAAATACCTTGGCAAGGGCGCAGCCCGTTATATGGGAATCTGGGGGTAAAACCCCCAGCGAGCAAAGCGAAACTAATATAGCACAAAGTCCTAAGTGTAACTCACTCATTTACCAGGTGAGTAAATATGAAACCGGAATTTTTATATAGAAAAAACACGTTTATGGTATGAAAATGATAAAATATTTTATTCAAAATATTGTCCATCGCTAGCTATACATTTTTCCATCTCTTTGGTAATTTATGAATGCCACGCAAAAAAACTGTTGCTCTTTTGAGGCAAACCAGTCATCAAGCCACTTTCGTACATATTCATAAGAAGTGAAGGGCTGCTGAGCCAATGCGTGTCCCATCGATGCAAATAAATAGTAGTCGGACGGAGCCAAGTCTGGTGTATAAGCCGCATGCGCAAGTATTTCCCAACTAAACACCTCAATCGTTTCGTCTTAAGGGTTCTAATGACCTTGACAAGCCCTAAAGTCCCACAAAAAAACCGTTTCGTCATGCGTGCGGGTCGGGGGGAGGGTGAACCACTCAGCGAGCGCACGCAGGTCTATAAATATCAACCGTGACATTCTTTTCAGAAGAAAATAAAGAACGTTTTCAAACTCAGCAAATTTTTACGAATAAAATACTCTGCACGCCACAGAAAATTCATTTTTGAGATTCTTCCCTTTTTTTCGATCGCACCTAGAAAATAAATTTAGAATACGAAACTAGATTTCTGTGAAAAAAGGTTCACCGACCGTAAAAATGTTGCAAGTAAAGGTGATAGATTATTTTTATGAGAGCAATCGGAACATAATTGAAATGCTACATGATTGATACAGGAAAATACGAAGATACTGCAAAACAATTATTTACAGACTTCTCAAAAACTAAATATTTATTTGAAATATCAAGGGAGGTTAGGATACATAGAAATAATAGCAAAAACGAATAAATGTGGTTTCGATATTGAATTTCATGAACAATTCAACAGAAGTACAATTTTTTGAAATGCCCCTGTTCTGCCAAATTGTTATGTAAAACAGTTTTTCTTGGAGAATAAAATTTCAAAATAGTGGTTGTCCTAATGAAACAACTTTTCGCTAGAAACTACAAGTTCTGTCAGGTAAGGTAAATGTTTTTTTCCTGCACTTCTACTGGTCACAGCGTGTTTGAATTGGTTGAGTTAAGTGGGAGGAGGCTTACGCTATCCAGCGATACCAAGGTCAGTGTGCTCCGAGCTCTCCGGATGCGTTTTAGTGTACTCCGGTTTACTGTCTGTGTCACGACGCGCGATGGAAGACTCGCTTGAACAACGGTACGCAATCAAATATTGTCAAAAATCTTGCCGATACCTACGCAATGATTAAGGAAGCTTACAGGGACACAGCTGTTTCATATTCTCGAGGTCGAGGTGGTTGAAGATGTTTAAGGATGGCCGGGAAGAGAGAGCCGATGAAACCCGCAATGGACGTTCTTAGTCAACCAAAAGTGGCCCGAGTGCGAAATTTGTTGAACACGGATCGTCGATTGAGCGTCCTGATGATGGTGGAAACTTGAACCTTCAGAAAACTACGCTGATGCGCTGGAGAGATTGAGAAAAATGGTCATCCGCAAGAGAAGGGAGATCGCCGCCATCTCTGGACGCTCCACCAAGACAACGCTCCCAGCCACACTGCTCTGCGCGTTTGAATGTTCCTGGCCAAGAATAATTTTGCAATACTGCCGCAGCCCCCGTACAGTCCGTACCTTGCCCCGAATGACATTTGTTTGTTCCCCGGGATCAAAAGCGCCTGAAAAAAAACTTTTGGGACGATTGAAACGATCCAAACCGCTGTGACGAAGACCCTTGACGAGGTTCCCGAAGACGCCTTCCAGGACGCGTACTGTGCAAAAAAAAGTGTGTAGATGCCCAAGGGAATTTTCAAGAGTTTTATAAGTTTGTACTATTATCTTGCATAAGTTTGTCTAAAAAATATAGTCTTACTTACCAGACAGACTTTGTATATAAATACATTTTTTAAAATTTTGAAAATGAATATTCCGGGACGCGACAAAAATTCGTTCCTCAATTGTTTTCGACATGTTTCCAATGAATCCTCAACAGTTTTCTACAACATCGATAAGTGTCTTAATTTATGTTCGTGTCACGGTCAGCTTTTTGTATATTAGATTGTAATATTTATAATAATTGTATTTAAACATTAAGAACAGTTTTCAGATATAAGTCGTAGATGAACAGCACTGTTCACGTAAAACGTTCAAGTTAACTGCAATCAGCTGAGAGTGACTATATCTGAGGTGAAATCTAGTGTTCTCGAAAGCGTTAAAGCTGTTATAATGCAACGGCGAGCATGTTATTTTGTTAGACATTTTAGAACGTTTAAAACACTCAAACTATTCAAAAAATTAGCTCATCCTCTAGCCATTGACTGAAAGATGTACGCAATTACAATTGTATCCAGTGGCGTAACTATCAACGCGTAGGTCATTGCAAAGCACAAGGGTCCTCCATCCAGAGAAATATTACCTCAACCTGTCAATTCTTTCCCAGCTCGTCGCCATTTTCACCCGACCGAAAGTTATCCGAATGTTCTCCACGTGTTGGGTACATATACATGCATAACGAACCTTACGTACTAAGTACGTGTGAAACCGGTACTGAAGCGCGCACAGCAT
Source organism: Laupala kohalensis (assembly GCA_002313205.1). Classification (NCBI taxonomy): domain Eukaryota; kingdom Metazoa; phylum Arthropoda; class Insecta; order Orthoptera; family Trigonidiidae; genus Laupala; species Laupala kohalensis. The sequence continues at coordinate 68,646 of NNCF01129213.1, forward strand.
TGTATTTACTGGTTCACTTATCACCTGTTTTGGGATGTCTCAGGTCTTCCGAGATTTAGGTCTGGGTGGAAATGATGTACAGTTGTGGAAGGCGATCTGGTGGTGTAGAGGTAACACCCTTGTATCAATGCAAGAGTCCCGGATTCGATTCTCGATCGTCGCCATTTTCTCTTGAACGAAAGTTATCTTTCTAAATAATTGCAAGCGGTGAAACACTTTAAAAAATTACATTTCTGTATCTGTTTTGAAAATTTTACAAAAAAGGTACAACCACGGATAACACAATCAAGATTTAAATTGTAAATTGTAATTATATTCCAAGTCATGTAACTTTGCCGAAAATTATGCAATATGTTTGCCTAGCACGAATTGCCAACGAATTCCAGTAATACCCAAATACATATTAATAGAAGTCACAAAAGCGACTATTTGCTGTAAATAAATACAAGTTAATAACAACAAACTACGACACAAGGTAATATTTTTTCCACGCGCTCAACGCAGAAAAAACATAATAGCGCCTCAAGAGCACGCGAATTAAAGTGGTGTCCGAGGTTGGCGATGGATTTAAGTTTCCAGAAATTCGAAAGTACTGCCAACATAACGCGAGGTTCAAACATTATTACTCTTATGGATGATAGCGAAGTAAAAGCGTTAGTTGCTTTGAGTACAAGCTCAGTACCAACATCAAGCCAGTTACACTGACAAAAATAAATTAATTAATAGTTTATTGTCAAGAGCTACAAACTGCTTATGACCAAGTTGAGGACAATAATTTACTGCGACTAATATATACAATAAACTAATAAACACAGTGCGTGTCCGTTCAAGAATTTATGTAAGTTAAATTATCTCGAACCAAAAAAACATGACTTCGAGTATAAGTTGCACATTTTAAGGAAATATTAGGAAAAAGAAAAAAAAAATCTATGAACATCAGGATCTAAGCGCGAACGGCCTTTGAACGAACGAGGTTGCACGTGTCATTGTTATTAAGACTCAATAATTGTACGACTCAAATACCAAGTCAATGATGCCGATGTGGTGAATGTTAAAATTTAAAACCACGATAGTAATATTTCTAAGAAATCGAGATGATTTCAGTTTGAAAGTAGTACATTGTCAATACATTTTCATTACACACCCAGTATATTTAAACATTTGTAATATCCTTCTAAAGACGAATTTCTTTACAATAACATATAACTAATCCTATGGAAATGAGATATTTGAAAATTTCAAATGAAAGACATTTTAGTAGTGAATGTTATATTAATTTTTCTACGGCTGAAGATATCTTCGTTATATGGTGTTTGACAGAGATTATACATCAAGCGCTCTATATTGTGAGATTTGAATAATTAACCAATTTAATCATTCTGTTGCGGAATTTTGTTGGTGGAGGAGTTGAAAAATTTGAACGGAGGACGGTTGGGAACAACAACCGTGGTCGCGGTCGTCGGCGGTAGTCTCTTTGACATCAATTACGATTTACGGCCCTTTAGAAATCGACGCGAGCAAGAGGCGGGGGAGGAGGTCCCACCCATCCTTAGGAACACCATGTGGCCGCCGGGGCGAGGACATGTCCGAACTTGTTCGCAAGAACGTTGGAGATTTAAACGTTTTTTCAGAATGTTCTAGAAGGACCTTTAAAAGGTCCAATGAGAACCCGGGCGCAGGAAGGGGAAATTATTTCGGATTGGGAGCTTTCAGCACACGTGACATTCAAAATTTTGGAAATTTTGGGAAAAAAGAAGGGATGGAGCTTATTTAAGAGAGACGTAGAGATTTTTCGTTCTCACAGATTCATTTTTCGTTCAGACAGACTCTTTCATGCGTTTTCTCAAACAGCTTAGTTTTTGGTGGAGTGGACGTAGTTCGCTCACAGATTCATTTTTCGTTACTCACAATGCAGTTTTTCGGAGGAGGTCAGATGCGCTAGATGTGTTAGCTAATTTGTTGCTCATTTCATGCGTTTTCTCAGACAACGCAGTTTTCGGAGGAGATCAGATGGGAGCTCATTCATGCGTTTTCTCAAAGATTCATTTTTCATTACTCACAATGCAGTTTTTCGGAGGAGACCACGCTCACTAGTGTCAGATGTCGCTCCGATAGCTCATTACTGCTCAGAGTTTTTTTTTATAGCTTACGTTTCGTCAGATGGTTATTTGGCGTTCGAGACTTAATTGTTGATCTTGATTTGATCTTCGGGGCGAGTAAATAAGCCAACCTCGATCCCAACCACACATAAACTATTTCGAGTGGTTATTCGAACGGGCCTTGCAAATACTGACGCTGTGTTCGGGGGAGCCGATTACACAGAAGACGAATACGGCGACTTTTGGGATAGTCGCTCGACGCCGTTCGCAGGTGCCTGAGAATTGGAGCCGTGCTGACTTCTGCGAGGGCTCTACTTTACGACCTGCCTAGTCTGTCATCTTGAGAGGTATGGTGCGATGGTTGGTGAATGTTTAAGCCAACATCGTATTGCGCTTGCGCGTCAGAGTAACTGGCATCAGTGATAAAAAGAGCACGAACTCTGGACTAAATCAGTGCCAAGACTGAACTCATTTGGTAATAGAATGATGCCATGTAAATTCAGTGAATTGTTATGATTAAGAGAAAGTTCAATTAAATTGTTAATTAAATAGGATTAAAGTCAGTGTAAGACCTTTGTGATTGGTATGAGAAAAGTAGATGAAATTGCTAATTAGTAAATGTTATGGTTAAAGCCAGTGTAATTTAGTGTGTCTTTTTGGTGGGAATGACGTCACTTTGGCGTTAGTGTANGGTGTAATGTGAATGTTTGATTTCCATTTGTGTTTTTGTCTTTTGGGGGTGATTTGTTTGTGCGAGGAATGTCTCCAGGTATTAAAATAGCGTTATTAATGGATTTATTTGCCTTGCGTTTTCCTTAATTGGAACCTTTGCATGGTCCTTTTTTCCTTCAGATACAAATCGAACCCTTTTTAGTATTGTGGACCCCTGAGAAGAGCTAGCCGGGGCATTCACTTGTAACCATTCAAAATTATTTTCTTGTTATTAATTATTAACTTTTAAACCCCGTTCTGCCACAATATATAATACTATAAGGTGTTTTTAATGTAGAATCTGTTTTAATGTCTAAATACATTAAACGTATTCAATGTTATATATTTATGCTGTTCATGTGCAAACGATTTTCTATTTTGTTTTTAATCACGTCATTTAAATGAAATTTTTAATAAAATCTTAACCTGGGACAATGACGGATCTAGACAGTAATCAAGGAAGGGGGTTAAATTTGAATTTGAAAAGGGCAATTCAACCGGGGAAGGATATGAGGAGCATTTATGTTTGAAAATTATAGTTTTACAACACAAATTTCATAAACATTATCATAAAAATTATTGTAAATATTATAACACTTATTGTAAATATAATAGCAATTTTGTATTTAAATGTAATACATCAATTCGTCAAATATATAATTACAATTCGTTAGAGATCAAATATATTGTTTAAAATGGTAAATACATATTTAATTTCAATATTATCTGTTGAAAGTTCGGGTCCCCCCATAGATCCGCCACGGACCTCGGTGAGCGAATAGGGTTGAATATAATTCATTAAATACTGGCATTCTGTTGTGTTAATAAGGGTTAAAAATCCTAACAATTCCCCGTAATATCATGTATCTTTTAAAGCGTGCATTCCTTGCTCAAGTGGACCCTTGCTCGGGCACTATTAATTGAGATGCACGTTCTAGTCTCAACTACACATGCAAAACTATTAGAGTTCAACATGTGGAATAATAATTCTTAGGGATCACGAGCGACTCCCGGACCCCAATTCTAGAGCCGCTAGCCGGGTCGATCCTTCCTACCTAGATCTCATAATATACAGAAAACAGCTGATGTTGGTTAGTTGCTTGAAGAAAGGTTCAATACATTCGTAATAAAAAGAACTATTTATTAACATTCTGTAGAAGAGAACACTATTGCGTCTACAACATACAAAATACAATATGCTTCGAGCTTTTTAGCTCGAGGTGCTCCGGCAACGGCGTGACAGAGCAGAGACTCCGCGTGGTCGGCAGGTGACGCGGTACAGCAGCGTCGAGCCGAACTAACACATAACTTCGGGCTGCCGCGCGATATGACGGCGGTCCGTCCGTCCTCACGCTATAGTCTCGTACCGTTCGCCACCGCTCTGGCGATCACAGCCGTCGCTCTCGAAGTAACTGTTCTCGCGACCACTGCTGTCGCTCTAGTAGTCTGACTCGACTGGTATTGCTCCGGAGACTGCTCTCCCTCTCGGTGCCGTGCTTTTGCTAGTGGTTGCCCTGCTTCTCTGGCAACTCCTGTGCTTCTGCCGTCTTGCTGCCCCTCTGCGCACAGGCTCCTTTGACCAGTAGAGGGGATGACGAGGTCGCTCGTATCTGACAGCGGACGCCGTTTCACCTGATCGGGCACTCGGGCGCGTTCACGTAACTTTTCGGAGCACTGGGTTTAATTCACTAATATCTTACACTTGGGGAGGTAATTATTACTCTCTCTCTCTCTCTCATAAATATATATTTTTATTTTACAATTTTGATCTATTTTGAGCGCTTCGACTAATTAATCTCAGGGTTCCACAATATTTCTGGGGTTCGCATTTTTTTAGTGAAGGGAAGGGCCAAACAATGGTTCCACTACAGGAAAACGCTATTGACAAATTGAAATTCATAAATTTAATCACCATTAGTCTAGTACAATAAAACCCTTCATGCCATTCCCCTCAAAAGGAAAAACACATAAATGGTAGCAAACGATAACATAAACACTAACAAACATTTAAAATCTCTCCCTCAACAAAGTAAAGAAACATGACATAATTCTATCAAACATTTATTAATAACTACTAGAGATAATTAGGCGCATCTCTAGCGATAATTAGCCCCTCTTTGCACTAATCAAGTCCACAGTTTCGAGTCCTCTTTTATGACGTATTCCACACTATTCTTTACGCGCAAGCGCATTACGACGTCGGTTAGACATCACCAACCGTCGTAAAAATACCTCTTTAGATGACCAACCACGGCAGACCGTGGAGAGTAATGTCCTCGCAAGGTCGGCCAGGCTCCGATCTCGGGCGAACGCTGACGGTGTCGTCAGCGACGGCTTCCGGACGTCGCTCCTTTCATCATCTGTTGGCTCGGGGCCTTCAAGCGCAGCGTCGGCCTGACTTCGTTCACTCCAAATAGCTACCCGGAAATTGTTCGTCCGTGGCTCGGATCGGGAACAATTTACCAGATTTGTCCGATGCTCAAAAAAAAGGCAAATAATTGACATGAGCGCAGCATGTTCAGAAAATGAAGTGCTGGTGTTTAGTGCGAAATCTCGAAATACTGGTCTCAGAGTATTAACGCAAACTTGTCCGTGAAGAAAATCTCTTATGTCTTCGCGCAAAAAAATCTCGTGTCCTGTGATCTGGTATGATATCAGAATTTCTACAACGCCAACAAGTTACAACAACGAGAAGCAACAAGACGAAGCTACGAGACGTGAAGCAAAAGCTAAAAAGATCCTGATAATTTCATTTTTCATTCCTTAAATGGTCTTCCTTCCTTCCTACACCTCTCTTTCCACTTCCAAGTCTTCCAAATTTTGAACTTCACGTGACCGAAAACTTCCAATGCCAAAACGGTTCCCCCTTCTT
>NNCF01129213.1:93501-141691 GCA_002313205.1 Laupala kohalensis
CCTCAGAACACCAGATGGGCGCAGGGTAAAAACATGTACGAACTTGCTTGAAAAAGCGTTGAAAATTAAAACGTCGTTGAGAATATTCTAGAAAGCCCTTTAAACGTTCCAATGAGAATCAAGGCGTAAGAAGGGGAAATCATTTCGGTATTGGGAGTTTTCGGCCACGTGACATTCAAAATTTTGAAGATTTTCGGGAGAAAGAAGGGATGGAGCCCATTTAAGGCGGAACAATCCCAATTTCGTTCTCATCCAGATCTCTTCCGGCAGCGCTAGATGTGTTAACTCACATACCAGTTTTTCGGAGGAAGCTTCCTCACATAGATTTTTCGCCGGTGCTTAGAGGTAGCTTCCTCACATCGCGCAGATTCTCAGCTCACATCGAAGTTTCTCACATAGAAGTTTTTTTGGAGAAGATCAGGTCGTCCTCACAACTCAGATAGATTTTTCGGCGGTGCTTAGATGTAGCGGCTCAGAGACACATAGATTTTTTGCTCTCACATCGATTTTAGACGCAGCTGACGTAGCTCACATCTCGCAGATCACAGATTGTGGAGGAGCTCAGGTGGTAGCTTCCTCACATCGTAGTTCGTGCAGCTCACAGCTCACAATTAACATCTCGCCGATCGTACGAGTTTGTTGGAGGAGCTCAGGTGGTAGCTTCCTAACATCAAAGTTTTCGCGTAGAGGTTGACGCTGCTGACGTGTCCATTGGAGGCTTTTAGCGGGAAGCTGACGGCTCACAGACTGTTGAGGGGCTGATCTCCGGGTGGACCCTACATAGCGGCGGAACTTGTCATCTTGAGAGGTATGGTACGGCTGTTGATGATTGTATAAATTAACACCGTATTTGCGCTTGCGCTTCATGGCACAGATTACGTAAAAGTGGCATAAACTTTAGAATAATTTAGTGCCCAGTTAGACGGTAGTCTTAAATGAATCCGGCCATGGGTAGAGTCAGTGTTTGGTTTGGTTAAGAGACAAAGAGATTATTGTTAATTAAATTAAAACATTAATTAAATTCAGTGTAAGTTAGTTATATGGTTTTTGGAGTGATAATGTCACTTTGGCATTAAAGTAATTGTTAAATAACGACGATTTGTTTTTGTGTCTTATGGGGGAATTTCTATTTGTGTTTTGATAGTGATAGTGTCACTTTGGCATTAAAGTAATGGTTAAATGATATCAATTTGTAATTGTGTCTTTTGGGGGAATTTCTTTTTGTGTTTTGATAGTGATAATGTCACTTTGGCATTAAAGTGACAGCTAAATGACGAAGATTTGTATTTGTGTCTTTTGGGGGAGATTTATTTAATTGAGGGATGTTTTTAGCATTTAAAAGTTTTCATTAATGGATTTATTTGTTTTGCGTTTTCCTTAAGTGGAACCACTGCATGGTCCTTTTCCTTAAGATAAAAATCGACCCCTTTAATATTGTGGAACCCTGAGAAGAGTTAGCCGAGGTGTTTTTTAAATTTATAAATTAACTAAACATTTTTTTAGTAAAATCGTATTATTCGTTCTGCCACAATATTTTATATATAATATATTGTGGCAGAACGAATAATACGATTTTACTAATAAAATGTTTAGTTAATTTATTAATTTTAAAAACACCTCGGCTAACTCTTCTCAGGGTTCCACAATATTAAAGGGGTCGATTTTTATCTTAAGGAAAAGGACCATGCAGTGGTTCCACTTAAGGAAAACGCAAAACAAATAAATCCATTAATGAAAACTTTTAAATGCTAAAAACATCCCTCAATTAAATAAATCTCCCCCAAAAGACACAAATACAAATCTTCGTCATTTAGCTGTCACTTTAATGCCAAAGTGACATNAGAAATCGCAAGCTAGCGAGGGGTTGAGGGAAAAGACACGACACGCCTTAATAAACCACAGCTGTACAGAGAGTAGAAACAAGTATGAACTTGCGTGAAAAATCGTTAAAAGTAAAGCGTTGTTGAGATAGTTCTAGAAATCAGTTGAAGCCCTTTAAAAATGTTCCAATGAGACTCAAGGCGTGAGAAGGGGGAATCATTTCGGCATTGGGAGTTGTCAATCACGTGATATTCAAAATTTTGAAGATTTTTGGGAACAAGTAGGAATAGAGCCCATTTAAGGCAAAGCAGACTCGATTTCACTCACATAGATTTTTTCGGCAGCTCTTACATACAAATTTTTCGGAGGAGCTCGTGTAGCTGTTCATATAGATTTTTCGTCGTCTTACAGCTCACATCTCACATCGAAGTTTTCGTGGCCGCTCTGATGCTGCTCAGATCGCGCACAGATATTAGAGCTCAAATAGATTTTTTCGGCAGCTCGTACATACAAGTTTTTCGGAGGAGCTCGTGTAGCTGCTCATATAGATTTTTTTCGGCGGCGCTTAGATGTGTTCAGCTAACATAGATTCTTTTGGCAGCGCCCAGACGTTTCTCAGGTCTTAGAGATTTTTCGTTCGCGAAGCTCAGATCTTGCAGATTTTTCGCGTAGATGTTGACGCTGCTGACGTTGCTCAGCGGAGTCTTTTGGTGAGAAGCTGACATCTCACAGTGTTGATGTAGCTCATATTGCTTGCATCGCACCAGTTTTTTCGCCCGAGCTACTTTTGGGTGGTCATCCGGAAGGACGGGGTACTGCTGACGCTTTGCTGGAGGGACTGACCTCCGGGAGGACCCTACTCAGCGGCGGTAATTGGTCATCTTGAGAGGTATGATACGTCTGTTGGTAATTGTTTAAACCAGCACCGTATTGCGCTTGCGAGTTATGGAGGAAATGGCATGAATTACGAAAGAAAGGCACGAACTTTAGACTACCTTAGTGCCAAGACAGACTTTAGTTTTAATAAAATTATGCCATAAGTAAAGCCAGTGTTTTGTAAATGTGAAGAGACTTAAGTTGGTAATTAAATAAAATTGTAATTAAATCCAGTGCTTTGATATCGCTTAAGATAAAGGGAGATTTTTATTGTTAACTAAATAAGATTGTAATTAAACTCAGTGTATTTTATATCGCTTAAGAGAAAAGGAGATTCACTGGTTAATAAGATAAGATTTTAAATTCAGTGTATGTTAGTTTATGTGTTTTTTGTGAGGGAATGATGTCACATAGGCGTTAATGTGAATGTTTAAATGATAACAATTTGTATTTGTGTCTTTTGGGGGAAATTTACTTAGGGGATGTTTTTAGTAATTAAAATAGTCTTTTCATTAATGGATTTATTTGTCTTGCGTTTTCCTTCAGTGGAACCATTGAATAGTCCTTCCCTTCTGNGGAACCCTGAGGAGCTAGCCGAGGTGCTTAAAATTTAAAATTCAATAAAATATTGTTTAATAAATCCCCAATACATAAAACCTCAGTAATGTCCTTTTTTGGAATATTACTGTATTGGGCAAAAATTCAAGTTGAGAATTATAGGAACTCTTAACGCGAAAGTAGACTTGGTGCTCAGTGAATATGCAGTAAGTTATAAAATGATTCATTTGACTTTGTTTTTAGTATTAGATGATGGAGAGACGGAAATATAAAACTGGCGCATGAAAAAAAATTGAAATCGAGGAAAGTACCAAAAATTTACTAAAATAGACGGTTTTGTTATTTAAAATGTCTTCAAGTAGACACTGAACAAGAAACGACAAGTCAATAAGGCTCAAATAATTCTTTTGAACAACCGGAACCTTTTAATCAAGCCGAGCAGGGTGAAACATTGGAGAAAAAATTCAGGATAATTGGAAGAATCTTCGGAACAAATAACTTTAACTGAAACAACTGTAAAAAAGCAATGTGCATACTTCAGATCTTGGAGCATATGTTGGACAAGAATTATCGAACTCTGATAGAAAAAACTTATTCTTTTGATCTCGAATCTGACTCGAAAAATCGAAAACGAATAGAATGTCTTTATTAATGCAAAACTTATCATCAAGTCTCCTAGCACAGGTCATGTCCATTAGCAGCCAGTTTACTTGATACAACACAAGATATAACAAAACATCCTGGCCCGGGTTTTTCTCCGTTTTTCCTTCTGGTAGAGGCGGATTTATCATACAGGTTTTCTAGGCTGTCTAGGGGCGTGTTTATTGTAACAATAAATCGTGAATTTAGTGTTTTTTCAACTCTTATGATTTTTAAACACTATACTCAGAATAATCCATAGTTCGATAATAACTTGTACATGTAATTTTACGAACATATTTGCGTTAAATTACAAACATATTGACATAATATATGTATTATTACTCGCAGCTAACTTTTTATCTTATCTAGGAACTTTTGCTGAAATTTTTGAATCCGCCTCTGCCTTAGGGCCCTTGATCGGAATTGATGGGATGGTCCCTTGCTTGCTTCCGGAGAGTAAATTAGTTTTTTTTCCTCCACGTGGTCATACGCAGTTTGTACTGTTTTTTGACAATAAATTTATTAAATTTATTATGAACTAAGCAATGTAATTAGAACTGTTACTGGCAAGTCTAGCGAGATCATTTAGTAAATTAAAAACGGTAAAAACACTACCTACGATCACAAATGGGTCAAACCAGGCCGAGTAATCTAGCTATACTCTTGACTGAATTAATAGCGACTTCTGAAATGGATTTAATCCATGTAATTAATGAATTTGTGAATGCTAAAGCTAGAAAAAGAGGGTTTTAAACCAGCTTCTATACTAATGATTATGCTTCTATACCAATGCAATGTATAAATGCTCGTAATATTGAACTAAAAATAAAAATAAAAAGTACTTTCATTTTATGGAGCATAGACTTTTATTTCAATATTCTTTTGTCTAGGATAGGAGATCTCGCTTTTCCTCATTCACTAGGACCCAGTGTTACCCAGTTACGCTACTGATTTTATAGTAAATGTCAATGTGACATACAATTGCCGATGTACGGCTTGGATCTTGAATGTGACGAAGATCCAATGAGCGCCTGGGAGTGAAACCCAACGAGCTTACTGGGGAGAAACAAATCAATTGAATAAAATAAAACAATAAAATACTACAAGAAAATCATGAAGAACTAATAAAGTTTGTTTCAAGTCAAATTTCTGTCATATACATTCAATTAATTAATGTTTTATTAATGTCGAGATAATTATGTTCTATAATTATGTTTATTGGGGATGAATTCTAGATTTAATGTCGACTTCTCAGACATACTGATAAAGATTATTTCATCACAACTCTAAATACATTCATTCATATCAAACTTCCCGAGAACACAAAACTGAACAGATTTAAAACTACGTTAACAGCGCAAAGATGGTAGGTAATATCGATATCGATTGACACACTGTCAACAATAAGATTCTACAGTCAACAATAATCCACTGCAAAACAAAACTTTTCCTTAAACATCATAATTAATAAATAATATAACAAGTTCCAACATTCCAAATTATTTTAAACCAGTTTTTATTATTTAAAAGATGTTTAAATAAACAAATATTTCACAATATTAAAATATTATTTATTTGATTATACATTAATATAAATAAATTATATTATACAAAATATGCTACATATTTATTATGGGCAAAAAAGAAAGTCAATTTTAAACGACTCTGTCGACTCTCAATAACCATGACTGAAAATTTTACCCTGAAAACTTACATGTATTCCAAGTACTATTAGCCATACAGATATAACTCAAAGATCGAAGATGTATTTTGGAAAATAAATTTTTAGATTTTATTTTTACCATTATCACATGAAGATTTATCTCAGGTGCGTAAAAAATCAGTTTCGTAATTTTTCTTTTAAATGTGTTTTTTTTTCGGTTTCGTAAAGTTTCCTAATTTTTCTTTTTCGGTTTTCTTTAGGGTAGGGGCGGATCTTTTTTTTTACACGCGCTGTAGGTTCTTCCTGGGGAGAACAATTCTTTTGCCTAAGGAGAACTAGTATCTTCCTAGGGATTCGAGTCTATTGGAATAAGAAATCTCAAATTTTAGAGTTATTTTAATTGTTACGATTGACAAACAATATTTTCCGAATAATCTATATTTTATAAGTTTATTTATAAATTGACTCCAAAGAATTGGAATAATAATCATTCATATAAATAGAACTATCAACGTTTCGGCCATCTCGCTGTGACCTACAGGGCAATGTCAGAGACGAACAGAGCCAAGTCACAGTCATACTTGTCAGTTTTCCCCGGATGAACAAGTTTATAAGCGTATACATAATTTATATAAAGCATTTTTAAGTTATTTTGCCATCCGAGTCATCTGTACAGGTAAGACCAATTTCTCAAAAAAACAGTATTTTTAATGTTTCATGCAAAATATTGATGAAAATAATACAAGTAGGTGTTTCCTTAGTTTTCCTACAATACAAAAAAAAACAGAAAAAAAACTTGTAGATGATAGAGTGATGGTCAGGAAGTTCGTTGGTCGTCTCGGAAAACATTGAACCATGCAATATTTTTCTCTCTACATTGTTAATTCTTTTTTTATTTCAAAACGTTACTGTCTGGTCAGCTTTTGTGTAGTACAATACCCACGCAATTAATATCTTCAATGAGAAGCAGTAGTCAACGTTGTTTCATTAGACGATGCATGTTTATCAATATACGCTACAATGAAACCCACCTTCAATTGGCTGCTGCGTCCCCGGCACAGAAATTTCATTTCTCTTCCGCTCCATTAGTTCTGCATCCTCACCGTCGGAATCATCTACAAGCTCATCATCTGAATCACTAATGTCTTCTTTATCCCCGTATAACCTACAAATGCCACGAAAGCCTTCAAGGAAAGTTCTCAAGACATCAGAAAATTTACAATAATTATCAAAATCTCTTACAACAAAAAAGTAGGAATTAAAACTATCCTTACACTTAAACTCAACGTAAGGGTATTTTTTTAGATAGAGAAGGGTCTTCTCGAAATATAAAATTAAATCTTCTTCACTCTTTTTACCTCATACAAGAAATCGGAGGTGGAGGTTGACTCATGACTCTTTATAGTAGAATACGAGGAGCGAATGATAAGTGATTGTAGGGGTGGAATGAAAGGTAGAAGAAATGGGAAGGTCACATGGAAATTAACCGGGAACACGTTTTATCATCCACTTTTCTTCCGTTATTTTTTTTCCTCGTCGCGTCCCCGTCTTCCGACATTCCGCGACTTTTCCTGTATTTCTTCCTATCATCAACAGCAAATTCTACCTGGATTATCCTGGGGTTTGAACCAGCGTCACCATAGGTAAAAAATAAGTGTGCCATCTACACCCGAAGTCGCCCCATATAAAGTTAATTAAAAAAATACTATTCGAATAACAAAATGAATTGCTCACATTTGAACAATGACATATTACAAAGCAGAGTCTCAATAATATAGAGCGCTGTACAACACTAATTTCCCTCAACACTTTTTCAAACATTTTACAATACGAAGTAAAATCACGAGAGAAGAGGAAAATGAAAGGTTTCATAACACTTTATATACAAAAAAAATCACAAACTATAAAATAAAATGGCAAATGGCAACCACCGGAGAAAAGTTAATCTAAAATTTATTTCGTTAACCGTTCATGCATTACTCCAAAAGTTAATTGTTAATGCGTTACCAAGCAAATTTCTTGCGGTTTGGCCAATTTCTTTATTATTACATTGCGAAAGTTTCGGTAACGAATGTTACATTCATTACGATTTAGTAAAGTTTATACAGTCACACACATTCTCTCCTGCTACCAACACAGATAAAAATACCACATAATAATACTCTCCATGAAATGGGCACACACATCACCCAACCAATCTCATATTGTAAAGAGCAAGTTACAAGAAATGTGGTATTTTAATCTAAGTGTTGGCAGCTGTTTGTTAATGAAGGTAACCGTCACCGAAACATTGACAAAGTAATAATAAAGATTAGATCAAACCGCAAGAATTTTGTCCGCTAATTTCCAATGGCTGATAACATTATTACAGTTAATGCGTTAGTTTGCTGTTTAACGAAAGTTAAAGTTAACCGTTAAAAGTTAATGGAATGTTTAAAATATTAAATTAGTCAAATGGACAAGGATTCTATAGTTAATCAAACACGCAATAGTTCAATATAATGTAGGTATAGTGTTCGGAGGCTAGTCTGGACAGAGAATGAACAAACAGAGTTCAAACAAATATGAGTAATGAGACAACTGAATATGGAAATGAGGATTTTCAGCAAAATTTACAAAGGAATTCAACAGCGTCCGAAGAATTAGATGAATATATGAGGAGACAAAGAATAGCAATAGCATGTATACAAGAACATTATGCACCGAAAGGAATACCATCTTACGCAGAAATCGCCGACATTAAACCGACTTTCGACGTCGAGTCGAAGGACGACGTCGAATAAACGACGTCGTATGTCCCGAAATTTGAAGTCGAGACAACGTATTTATGCTACGTCGAGACGACGATAATAAACTACGCGGTTTAGACGTCGAGATGACTCCATTATACAACTCCATTATACGACGTTGAGACAACTCCGTTGTACGACTTGAGACGACTCAGTAATAATAATAATAATAATAATAATCGTATCTACTCTATATGGATGATGTAAACTCTATGCAGCCACAGAAAATCAACTGAAACATTTGATTGAACTTACAAGTAATTTCTCTAATGACAAAATGAAATTTGGCATAGACAAATGAAGAACACAAACAATAAAAACGGGGGAACAAATTGTAGCTAGAATTGAAGGAGAACAACTACCTGAAATTGAACCAATGTGTGAAGAGGAAACATACAAATCTTTAGGATTACATCAGAAGAAGAACACGGAACATAAAGAGACGAAAGAAAAGTACAAGCAGAAATACTTTAAAACAATTGACATGATTCACAAATCTAAATTAAATGCCAAAGAATGTATTCAAAGCCATAAACACTTATGCCGTCCCACTGTTAAAGTACACTTTCGGTGTCCTGAGATGGACACAAACAGAAATGAAAGATATACAAACAAAAACCAATGTAGCCATGACAAGACACCCAAAAGCGGCTGTAGAAAGAACTACACTGAAAAGAAAAGATGGGGGACGAGGACTAAAAGATGTACTTAACCTACAATAACAAAATTGCTCAAGTGATCAAGTGGGAAAAATCATTCAGCAGGAATTAGATTTGAAATACAAACTACAGGAAAATAAGGTCAACTACTACCAATATGAACCATCCACCATTCCTGAAAATGAAAATTATGAAATTTATTGGGATAGAACCATCATTACAGACAGAAGGTTGGAGCACAATAGACCAGTCATATTAGTCAAGAAAAAAATACTCATAGATATCGCCATCACCAACAACAATAATCTGGAACTATCATACAAAAATAAAATTACAAAGTACATTGACCTTTGCTTCCAAATTAAGGACATATGGAAATATGACAGAGTGATAGTAATTCCAATAATACTGTCAAACATGGTAGTACCCAAGAACCTGTTCAAATCGTTGCAACAACTGGAACTCAAGCCATAAAACTCTCAAATCATGCAAAAATCTGTTATCCTAAACACATCCCGCATAGTTCGGTGACTCTTATACATGTGATGTTTGATGAGAAAACCTCTCCAAAACAAAAGTATCATAAATGCGGTTATGATGAGTCTCTGACTTCTCCAACCACAAGAAACCGACAGAAAGTCGTGAACAAGATGGAAATAATAATAATAATAACTAGAAAAACTAGATAATGAACTAGAACCTAATGAACTGTACAAATACTTGGATGTGATGCAAACAAATAGAATAGAACACACAATAGTCAAAGAACACATCACTAAAGAATTCATGAGAAGGATGGAAATAACAACAAAAACTCATTTAAATTCACGTAACCTGACGAAAGCAATAAACTCATTAGTCATCCCTATACTATCCTACTCATTTGGGGTAGTAAAATGGTCAACTACAGATCTGGAAAATTTAGAGAGGAAAATCAGAACCACGATGACAAGCAACAACAAACACCATCCTAAATCAGCATTAGAACGAATGTTCATCCCACGTAACCAGGGCGGAAGAGGCATCATACCAATCAAAGACCTCCATGAAAGACAAAAGTATATCCTCAATAAGTTTTTCCGGAACAAAGCGTATACCTCATCACTACACCAAGCAATTACAACCAGTGATAAAAACTATACACCCTGTCACCTGAATGAGCCTCTACCCCAACCAATACAAAAAAATAGAATGACAACTTGGCAAGATAAACCAATACATGGGAACTACCCCAACCAACTGGCCAACAGCAAAATAAATAAAATAGAATCAGTTAAGTGGTTCATGAACGGAAAATTATTCCCAGAAACAGAAGGCTTCATAGTATCAATGCAAGACGGAGTCACACCATCCAGAAACTACAGGAAAATAATCCTGAAAGAAATCGGAATTACAGATTCATGTCGCCGATGTAANCCGGAATTACAGATTCATGTCGGCAATGTAACCAAACCAAAGAAACTCGAGCATATCATTGGTGGTTGCACACAGTTGGCCCAAAATGATTACAAAGCTAGACACGTTAACATGGGAAAAATAATTCACCTGGAAATTGCAAAATCACTGAACATTAAGAATCCCATACCACCAAACCATCTGTATAAACCTCAACCAGTCCTGCAAGACCGATTTCAAAGCAAATATTTTGTACTGGGACAGAAGCATTCTCACTGACCTAACAGCAATTCACAACAGACCTGATACCATCCTTTGGAAAAGAGAGAAAAAAAATCTCATCGATTTTGCTGTCGTAAATTACAACAATCTAGAAAAAACAAAGAACGACAAAATATCAAAATACCAACAACTAGCCTTTGAAGTAAAAAAACTGGATGTTAAAGAAGTGATCATAGTGCCTATCATTTTATCTACCCTAGGACTAGTACCCCAATCCCTGGTCGACTCCATTAAAAAACTCAAAATCAACACCAATATAATAAGTAGATTGCAACACAGCGTCCTTCTGTCCTCAGCCCACATTACCAGAAAGTTCTTGGACCTGAAATAGATTCTTCCTCCCAGCAGAACTGCTGAGAGAAAAACCAACACAAGTTGAGAGAAATAAATAATAATAATAATAATAATAATAACGGCGCATGGGTCTCCGCCGCCGTTAATTGTGGCCCATTTTTCTTTGGTACTATAGGAGGAACCACATTCCCAATTTCGACGTTCTATCTCTCACTGCCCCCTGGTAGTGGAAGCTGTAACTCTACTAAGGTGCATTTTTCGCCAAGAATTAATATTGTCAAGGATATCTTGTTTTACTTTTTACGTGTTTACGGAGATTACTATTTTACGTGTTTACTATTCAAGGTACCAACAGTACGACAATCCAATACAAGAGGATAAAAACACAGCTTAAAAAACAATGTTGCAATAGCACAGTGGTAGTGTCTTCGCTTTGACCTAGGAAACCTAGATCAAACCACTCCACAATTGTAAAAACCACGGAGGTTGTAAAACAACGTTCTAATAGGAATGTGTGTTGCACGCCTCATAGAATATGATTTAACAAGGTAAAACAATGCAAAATATCCATAAAAGTTGCAATAAAAATAATTCAACATTGTCAAGAAAGTCATGTATAGAAGCGTTGACTACGCCGAAAAAAAACAACGGTATCTTGCGTCCTCGAATCGACGTTACGTGCGTACGCGTTGGCAACGTCTTCACGACGTTGCTTTTTGACGTCACCACGACTTTGATGACGTTGTAACGACGTCGTTACGACTCGAAATTTCTACGTGAGGTATCTTCTCCCGTCAGCATTTCGGGTAATTACGCAAGAAAAACCATGGTATGTGAACGATAAAAACACATTAAATTAGAATGAGAAAGCACTGAGTGGAGGACTATGCTGTGATCATATGAGAAGAGTGGAAAACATATAATATTGGTAAACATATACAGTCAACACAGTAGTGGTATAAAAATTGATATACAAAAAATTAAACAAATTTTGACAGATTTCCACAGAGAAGAGGCTGTACCGCAATCTGTGAGCCGGTTCATCAGTTTTATCAATAATAGATTTCACACACAACATGCTTAATAGTTAAGGCAATTGGGAACCAAAAGATGCCATACCTGGACAATTTTTTGGACTGATTCTTATGTATTTTCGGTCGCCGAATACTAATTTATAATTTGTGTAAAATTATTTTTCCATATAATTCAGCATGTCGAAAAAAAATATTAAAAATACTGAATATTTAGTTAAAAAATGTTTTTATTAGATTTCAAGCAAAAGTATTTATTTATTTACGCCTTTTGTCGAGGTTAAGGCCATGCTCTTCCGCCTAACCGTAGGTCTTGTGACAGGGAATTGGGCAGGAGAGATGTTTGGTTGCCGGGAACCGGTGGTACCGAACCGACATTTGTCTGGAGTCAGGGAAATCCCAGCTGAAAACCTCACCTAGTTCGACCAAGCAGAGTTTGAACCCATGCTCTATCGCTCTGCGGGATCGTCGAAGCGAAAACGCAAACACTAGATCACCGCAGTCGCTAATTACTAAAAGGAAGTGGGGAAAAAACCAAACAACGTATTCTCTAATCAATTTTTCGTTACCACGCAAATTAACATCTCCCTAGCGCGCTGCATTTTTTCTCTCCAAAAATACGAAGTTTGTATTGCTCTCCTGCTTCGCGCGAAACTGTCACAAATGACGAGCTTTCTCGTCAGTTTACAACAAAAACACAGAAATAATAATCAAAGAAGAAAAATACCATAAAGTGACACTTATAGCATAAATTTCTCTCGAATATTCCATATGCTTCCCATTATCGTCCATACAGACCGTCATCAAAACTGTTGTCGGCTGCACCCCGTGAAGCCGCGCAGGGTCGCTTCATGCGTCCCGTCGCCGACGCACCCAGTCTCGGGCACGTCACATCGTCTCCAGCGAGTTCCCCGTAGCAGAAGACCAAGACGACGAAGTAGAAGTAGTCGTCGTAGCCCAAGTAGATCGAGTGATGCGCGGCCCTCGCCTTAAGTAAGCTCGTGGGGGGAGCGCGGGGGATGAGGAGTCCTCTGGCCAACACCCTGCTGAGGTGGTGGCAGTGTGTATTCGTAAGAATACAGGATCGTGTGGAGATGGTGGCGATTTTCCGTAGAGATGGAAAAGTTGCACACGGCCTGTCAAAAGACCAGTGGGAAGGGTAGGGCGTTGTCCGTAGGTTTAGATGCATTTAGGAAGAAGGAGGGAGAAACGTCATATGGGGGGGGTGCTATGGTGCGGCTGCCACGCACGGTCACGATGCCATGTGTCACCTTCTGGAAAATTACGCGTCTTTCCACAAGAAAACAGGAAGTGGTTCCTATATCTCGCGGCTGGGCACCGCGTTCGAAGGAGAGGCCCTGTTGGGGGCAAGTAACCTCCTGAATGTATCAAGACGAATGCATGTCACTATCAGCCCTTCTCATTAGTAAGACGAAAAATCCTGGGAGACTCCCACGCTACGAGACGAAGGGTTCTGTGAGGTAAGAATCATGTCGCTTTGTGACAGTATTGCTCCCCTATAGAGATTCAGTACCTCTCAGTTCCCAATATTGTATTTGCTTAATCCTATTGCTATTCATAGTAAGGTCTGTAATTGAGATTCCTTGTGTCCCCAGATATGTATTCTCCCTGTATGTATTTAATAAAATCATTCCTTGGCTTACAATAAGTGCCTCCATAGCCTTTCTCCCTTTTATTTGTTATCCGATCTTCCCACATGCGCGACAGTGCATTCCCATCTAAGCAGATTAATATTTCTTCCTTGAAATTTTTAATTGTATTCTAATATTATTATGCTAGGTCGAATATCCTTAAATTGGTAGTACTAATTGACCAAAAGTAAATTCCTTTCCATTTTGCTCCAGAAGTATTGTTTGGTAGTGCGATATTGTGTACGTTTGAATTTGCATAACATAGACTTCATTATTAATTACTATCCATGGCCTTTCGCGCCCTATCACTGGCGCTCCAATGGCAAGAATCCTTGTGCAGGGGAATGGAAACCGAAGAAAAATGGTTTACTCAGACACACTGACTCCCAACAAAATACTGAAAATGTTTTCTCGCAAGTGCATAAAACAAGTTCCCAACGCGAGAAGGAAAAGTGACCTTTAGGGCACCTTACATACTATTAAAAATCTTGTGCAAATATTTCAGATGACATTTTTCTTCTTGAGGAAAAAATCATATATCTGATGACTGATAGAACAAAAAGAGAATTTTGAAGCATTAGAAGTCAATTGAATTTGATAGTGAGAGATGCAGTAAAGAACATTGATCGCCGGAAT
Source organism: Laupala kohalensis (assembly GCA_002313205.1). Taxonomy (NCBI): domain Eukaryota; kingdom Metazoa; phylum Arthropoda; class Insecta; order Orthoptera; family Trigonidiidae; genus Laupala; species Laupala kohalensis. The sequence continues at coordinate 107,800 of NNCF01129213.1, forward strand.
AGAAGACAGCACCCGTACCCTCGTGGCAAGGTCGGACGATAAGACAAAACTGACACAACTAAGACAAAAATATAATTCAAGGAGACAATTATGGAGAGAGCAATACCCGGGTAATAAGGAAGTAATGTGGAACCGCGTGATGAATAAATCAAATGAAATGAAAACAAAATTAGAATATTTGATAGACAATGATCGAACATATTCGGAGTCAAATGAGACACTGATTAGATCCCAAAGGCGTAAAAGGCAAAAGTAATTGGTGCCGTAAAAAGAATTAAGCGTGTAGCAAATTTGGTACTTGGATGGACACGTGAAATACACGTGGTTGAAAACCTGTGAAAATCGGAAAGTTGCATAGGACACGTTATAACATCGGTGAAATAAGGCATGAGAGTAGCTAGTAATTGAGGAAGTAAACCAACGGAGACGTTTGATACACGTGTCGCAACATAGAATAATTGCATTAATCAACTTAGGCCATAGGAGGGATATTGTGGTAGACAGCAAATTGCTCATACTGTGGGATTGAGGACACGTGTGATACACGTGACACCTTGAAGAAAAACTGCACCTATTTGATTAAATTTTCTAGATTCCAGGAGATTGTTAGATATAGATAACAAAAGGTAGACAGGTGATGAACAGTAAGAATAAATTGAAGGAAAGTTAAGGTATGTGAGCTGCGATTTACAGACAGCAAGCGCACACGATTGTAATATTGAAGATACGTGTGCAACACATGACATAATATGATTAAATAACATTATGCGACGGGGAGTAGGATACGCACTGCGAGAAAACCGCTGGGACACGCAGAAGGCAGCAGGACCGAGTGCAGACACGTGGAGTATGAATAAAAACAAGGCGAGTCTGTAGGTGCTACTGAATTCACAATAGAGTTTGAAGGAAGTGCTGAGATAAGTGATGGATGGAGGGAGGATGGTGCGTTAGGAGTGCGGAGTCGCAGAGTCAGTAAGTGTTTAAAATTACATAATATTATAAAGACCTTATCAGATGACAAGCTACATAAAATTGCTAGTGGAGTGACAGTGCAGATTCGCGAAGGGGTGGGTCGCATGAGAGATTTATTAACGGAACAGAAGGAAGAAATTTTTTTTGTGGGGTTTTAGGGCTCGTCAACATCAAAGGTCATAAGAGCCCTTAAAACTTGTCCAGGTAGGGAAAATGCAGTTACGCACTAGGGAGAGCCAATATGACTCTCCCCGCGTGTGGGACTCACCGAATGACTCAGCCATACCCACTAAAAATCCTCCTGAACTACAACTCAAAACTGAAATCCCAACATATCTCACTTTACTAAAAACATTTTTTTTAAAGAAGAGGAAAGAGGAAAATGAAAGATACCCTAACCCTAACAGCGTCGGGATCGAAAAGAACAAGAGGTGACCAAGGAAGGTCAGAAAAGAGAAAGGAAGGAGCATGGCACAAGTAAGTGGAAGCAATGCCAGACTCAGCTCGGGGCCCCGTGTTTGCCAAACACGTACTTACTAGATGTTAGTCCCCTGGGGCGAGGTAGGAAAATGAAAGATACCCTAGCCCTAATGGCGTCGGGAAGGAAGAAATAAATAAGTTACGAGAAGAGATGACAGAAAAGGGAAAATATAGAAATACTTCTGAAACTTGATTCAGAGAATCACATAAATCAGAAGTTGCAGAAATTCGAGAATGCGATGTTGGGGCACACGAAAGTAATTGAGAATAAGATTGGGTAAATAGAAAAAAAAAGGTCATTGAGCGGGAAAATCAAATAGATTTGACGGAGGAATTGATGAATGTCATAAAGTCATAGACGACGGTTCAATATAATTAAGGGCAAGATAGATAATCTGTCAGTCCTCAGAGAGGAGGTGAAGCAGAGACAAGGTAATGGCTTATGGGATGTGGGAAATATTATTAATAGAGGAGTAATTGTTATGACAGGAGTTAATAAGAAGAATATGACACGGATACGAGGAAATGGAGAGTAAAATGGAGGCATCAAAATACACAGACGAATTGAAGAGGGATCTCGAAAAAGTGATGCTGCAATGTGAGGAAACGTATGCACAAGTGTTAGGTAAGAAGGAAAAGAAGGGAACTATACGAGAAACACTTATAACAAAGAAGGGAACAGAGAAGAGAGTATTGAGTGATATAGTTGTTCAGACATTTTTGAGCTATAATGCCATCGATCGATACGTTCACTCGGGTGTCACGACGTCCGGCTGCTGTCTATTGGCACTTTGAACAAGGTAGCAGTGCGAGTCTCATCTAACGAGCCAAGCCATGTTGGCTTGCGCTCATCACTCGCTCCGAAGCAGCAGTCTCTGGCCAGAACTCAACTTGCTCTCAGACCACATCGCACATCACATATCATGATCACCGGAGTAAGCACTCGCCCTTGCACGAGCAGTCAGCCTCCAGCCAGCAGTCAGCCTCTCGCGAGCATTCACTTTCACTCGCATGCAGTCATTCACGACTCGCCTCACGAGCAGTCAGCCACCTGCCAGCAGTTAGTCTCGCGAGCAGTCAATAATCAGGAGTTCGCTCACTCACTCTCGCTCTGTTAACATGTGAGCACTCATCAGCAGGCGGCATGCATACTCTGGCAATCAGATACTCAACAAACTGGCTGGGCAAGCGTCACTGGTCAGCACTCACCCACTTCACCGGAGCAGTCACTCGCCTCGCCAACAGACGTACTCTGGCAGTCAGTCACTCTACAAACTGTCTGAGCAAGCGTCACTCGCTTAAACGCTTGATTAACTTGCCCTGTAGCAGTTGCCTCGCTATCATCACGCCGCAGCGTGGCAGCCGCGCCATGTCGGCTCTCGATGCGGGGTCCACTCACGTTCACTCCATTGCACTTACGCCACACGAGATGGACCTGAAAGAACTGTCATCTCACCTCATCCCACGGTCTCACCGGCGTTTAAGTTTTGTACTATCAGCATATTTCATTATTTTCATGTTATTTGTTACTTTCAGTTTAATGTCATATTAAATTGTTTTGTTGGCACCTAGTGTTCCACTACACCAGATTTGAACCTTTCACAATTGGTCCTTCGAGCAAAATGTAATTTCATTGATGTATAGCCAGTTTCTACGGAAATTGTCTTTACAATAGTCAATGAAAGAGTGAAGAAAGATATGGGACAGATTCGCATCGATGCAATGAGGGTGGCGCGCCAAAATGAACTGTTATTAATATTGCCATCGAAATCAGAAAAGGACAAGGTTGATTGGATGATGAGTGGAGCAAACAAAATAGTTAAGAAAAACTATGAAGAAGAAACCTCGGATGCGAATATTCGGCATAGAAAAGGGACAGGCTGAATAAGAGATGATACTGGAGACGGCGCTGTAAAAATTTGAGAATGAGGGAGATAGTGAAATTTTCAAAAACTCGACAAGAATACAATACGTAAATAAAAAATTTGTTGTGTGAAAATTGGATGATAGAAATAACGCCAAAGAATTTTGCTATGCTTCAAAATCAGTTGAGAATCTATAGACACTACAGAAGCTATTACATGCGAGAAGATAAGGAGCCGCTTCGCTGCTACTGGTGCCTTCGAAACGGCACATGGCTAGGTTTTGAAGGGAGGAGGAGAAGATGTGTGGCCACTGTGCGGTGGCAGAGCACTTGTATAAGAACTGTAACGCGAAGGATGTTGGAAGAGAGTGTGCAAATTGTAAGCGGAAAACATTACGGTGTGATCACGAGGTAACAAGTAGATAATGTCCTGAGTACGAGTTGGCGCGGTATGAGTTGGAAGAAACAATCGATTTTGGCGTATATGATCCACCAAAAGAATATACAACGTAACAAGAGAGCATCGAGAGAGATGGGGAGTATCTACGACGTAATAATATAGATATAGCATGTCTTCAAGAAAGTTATACCAGGAATGGGTAGCTATTTCATTTGCCAGTTGGAGCGCAAGTGATGGGGCGCGAAAGGCCATGGGGAGCAGTGATAGTAATTAATAATGAAGTCAACGTTATGCAAATTATAACGTACACAACATCGCACTACCAAACAATACTTCTGGAGCAAAATGGAATGGAATTACTTTTGGTTAATATGTACTGCCAGTTTAAGGATATTATACCTAGCATAATAATATTGGAAGACAATTAAAAATTTCAAGGAAGAAATATTAATCTGCTTAGATGGGAATGCACTGTCGCGCATGTGGGGAGATTGGATAACAAATAAAATGAAAAAAGCTATGGAGGTATTTGTCCATGGCACACTGCTACAGCTTCCGTCATGCTTGCCGGATTTGAGCTAGTTCCTCCAAACGCGCGTAGGGGCGCCAGTCTCCCAAGGGCTGGCTGCCTGTACCTGTGCTAATGCATGAGGATGGCACTAGAGCGCACGCACACCGTTTTTAGGTAAAAATTAAAATATATGATATTAATATATTTAGCCATTAACATTTGGTAACATGCATGAGGATTAGTGGACGACTTGTAGTGCTTAAACAACACAACTCTGTAGTGGAAGAAAAGTGCGTTGCTTGACGTTTCCGCCCCCTTATTTGGCGGGTAAAATTGCGCTGCGAGTGCGTCGTAGAAGTCAGTCGTAGTCTTGAGTAAGTTGGAGTTGTCGGAGGTCGGCTGGTGGCATGATTTAGTTAGAGATTATCGGAACAATGAAGCCCAGATTGCGAGAGTTAAGCTTCGATCTATACCGGGTCCTGCAGCATGGTAATTATACCATTTAATGTGTGAAGAAGAAAGAAAACGTGTTAACAGTACTATGTTGGCAGAGCGAGAGGAACGATGTGATGTGGCAGTGAGTGAGCAACTTGAGCTCTTTGTGCCCGAACTTGGAAATTGTAATGTCTGTTAAATGTATAATGGAGAAAGGTGCCATATTTTTGTTCTCTGAGAAATGGTGATCTGGTGAACAGCATAATGTAGTTGCTGTGCATTTTTTGGTGCAATTGCCGGGTGGTGGCAGGAACCACGCGACTTAACGACCACGTGCTTCTTAAATGCCACGATATGCGTTATAGTATGTATTTGATTCTATGGACCTGGTGAAAAGCGAGTTGTTGGAGAATGATGCTTGATATTTATTCATTCGTGTTCCTCATGCATCAAATATTCAATTGAAATTTAAATACAATCCCCATACATTAATCGTTTAATTGTTATTATTTCAATTACATTATTCATGCCTTAAATATTCAATTGGGATTTAAAATATAATCCTCATGTATTATCATTCAATTGGTAATAACTCAATTGTATTCTCATGTCTTAAACATTTAAGTAGATTTATTCCTCACATAATTTGTAATTTATTTAAATAATCCTCATGTATCACCATTTAATTGGTATTTCTACATTGTCTTCTCATACCATTAAACATTCAATAATGATTCAATATATATGTTTTGGAAATTGATAGTATATATATGGTTGTGTGGAACGAGATACGAATTGGTATTTTGCTTATATTTTATTAAAAACATACACGGAGAATACATATCTGGGGACACAAGGAAACTCAATTACAGACCTCACTATGATGAATAAGTCGAGGTAACATATCATTACTGACGGGATGGTTAAGGATGCGATGAAAAGTGATCAAGGGGGAATCTAGCTAACAATACAGGTGAGACAAACAAACGGAGAGGTACAAAAGAAAAAAATCATAATTGATTGGAAGAAGATGGCAAAAAGGAGAAAAAAGTTAGCTGAACAAATTAAGCGGACAGAGGGAAATGGAGATATACAGGATGAAATAAATAGAATACAAGTGACATTATTGCGAGAATTCAGTGTGCAGACAGGTAGGAAGAGAGGTAAGATATGGTGAACCCAGTTGTCAAGCATGAAAAAAGAAAAGAACGAACTACGGAGAAAACTGGGACAAGCTCATCTGAAACGAAGAGGAGTTGCAGATGAAATTAAAAGGAAATATAACAGCAAACAGAGTGATTTTAAGAGTGCAGTGCGGAGTGCAAAGCGAGACAGTTGGGAGAAATGTGTCATGTACTATGAAGTAAAACTGTTGGGAATGTCATACAAGATTGCTGCGGAAAAATTGAAAAGGAAGGAAATATGGAGTAGTATGGTTGCAAATGGCAAAGGAATATGGACATGGGAGGAACTGGTCAGACATATGTTGGATGGGTTGGTTGGGAAATGAAGAACGGAAGAAGAGGAACAAAATTATGAAAATAATAATCTCCAAAGGTGGTGACGTGATGCGGAAGTTGACTATGGAGGAAATGAAGGAAATAAAGATTATGCGTAAAATAGTCACCTAGTTATGATGATATAACACATGAGATGTTACAGGAAACGGTAGAGTTGTATGAGAGTAAACTTATGACTATCTACAATGTATGCATAGAATATGATAACTTTCCAGGGATGTGGAAAATAAAAGTAAGATTATTTATAAAGGACTTTAAAAGTAATCCAGTATTATCGAGTTCCTACAGCCCAATATTGTGGGATCCAACCTTAGACTAGGTGTTGGATAAGTGGATGATTCAACGGATAGAGGAGTATTTGGAAAAGAAACAGAATTGGAAAATAGGCAGTAAGCATTTTGAAAGGATAGATTCTGTGGAAGTTATTGAATGATATATCGGAGCGAACAGGGAAGTATATAATGTGCATCTTTCATGACATCCGAGGTGCGCTTGACAGTGCAAGGTGGAAAATAATACTAACAACTTTGCGCGAAATGGGATTACTCCGCTATCTATGGACGTTGCTACTTTCCTATTTGCAAGAAAGAACAATGTATTTACAAATTGGAAATGAAAAAATCTTGCGAACAGCATGGAAGAGGTGGCCCCAAGGGACGGCGAGTGGACTGATATTGTGGAATATTTTAGTGAACGATGTATTACAATTCCTACGTACGATTGGAACGAAATGCATACACAGATGATTGAGTAATATAAGTGGAAGGAGATAGCCGGAGAAAGTAAGGAGAACGGTGTCGGGTAGTGCTGAATGGTTTGGAGAGAAAATGTACAGATATAGACTAAAGTTTCTCTCCGAAAAAAACTCGAGCAATCTGGATAGGATTAACATCACGAAATAGACGTAACCCGACGTTAAAGTAATGTGGAAAGTGCATTAAAATAAAGGGACAGATGAAATATATAGGAATTATTATCGATGATAAATTGACATTCGATGCGCACGTACAATATGCAATCGATAAATTACGCCGTCTCTACCATAACCTCGTGATAATATATTTAAGCAAATACAATATTGGGAACTGAGAGGTACTGAATCTCTATAGGGGAGCAATACGATCGAAGTTTCTCTATGCGTAAGAGTATGGGGACATCGCATTGTATTGTGTGAGGTTGAAGAAAATTAAACCAACTGCAACGGGTCTGTCTGTTAAGATTAATAGGCACTTTTAAAACAGTTTCACATGATGCCATAAATGTACAACAAGGTGTCATGTCAATAGATTTGTATGCACAAAAGGTTAAGTTTCGGCAAATAATAAAGAAAACAGGAAACATTTGTGTCAATGGGGAAAATATTGAAAGACAACAAAATTTTTGGAAAAAGAAATTGACAGCGGAACTCACCCACGGTTGGCATAAACGGTGGGGTAATACGAGTAAGGGACGTGCAACATACGACTATATAAAGGATGTTAGATTTGACTTGCGGAATACGAAATGCTTCTCCTTACATGGAATTGTTATTGAATTCTTAATTGGACATGAGGATTTCGGCAAGTATTTACATCGAATTCAGAAACGCGAAAATGGATGCTGTATGTGTGGAAGGGATTGGAAACAAACGGGGCATGCACTATGAGAGTGGTGTAATATGGAAGAGAGGTGTAAATATTTAGAATTTTTAAAAGGGAAAGGAGTATTCAACGTAGCGAAGAATTAGAAATTAATAGAAACAAAGCAAAGACATTAAGTAATTGTGCAATACATAACGCAGATAGGATTAATAAAAAACACAACAGATGCAGTAGATAAGTTAGAAGATGAGTGTCCGCCTCTTCTCAGCAGGGACGGGAAGTGTTGCTGCGTATCACCAGATGCCGCAGTTAAATGAAGAAAAGTATCAAATAGATAAAAGTGAATGTAAAATAAGAGTCGTGTAATTACCTTCGTTCAAGGCAAGATGGTCATGTTCACCTTATGCCAAAATAAATGTAAAGTGCCAGGTTATGGTAAAGACTCCTATTTATGATGCCTTTGGAAAGATGTGTCATGAAAACTAGAAATTTTCTGTTTTTTTAAATGACGATAGAGTGTGCCACTTTAGTTCGTTTCTTAGAATCCTAAAATACACAGTTTCTGGTGCTTGAAGCACTTCAGATTTATGGTGCATTATTCTGAGATAATTTAGATGACTCAAAAATAACAACTTTTCGTCTATTATTATTCCTAAAGATTTACAATTACCATTTTCTTCACTTATCCGCAGTATTGGATCCCGTCTTTTCTGTTTTGAGTGACGAAACCTTATGTTCTTTGTTTTTTCTTGAGATACAACAAGCCGCAATTTGCTACGTATAGTTTCATACAGGTTTATGACTTCTTGTGTAATGTTATGTCTTCTGCTTCTCCCTTCCACAGCAAATAAAACAACTTAAGATTTCTGATTCGAAGTTACTCTTCAGCATGCTAATGATTCGAATTGTGTTGTTCTTATATGATGATTATAGGTTTATAGGATATGATAGGATATACAGGTTTATGACTTCTTGTGTCTTCTGCTTCTCCCTTCCACAACAAATGCTACACCGTCGGCGTATGCAACACATGGTAGTTTTGCTACTCATATCCTCCAAGAAGTTATTCAATAAATGGATCCATTGAACGGGTCCCGATGTAGACCCTTGGGGACATTTCACCTTGATTTACTCGATTATAGGTTCTCCACCTATTTTGAAAAATATTTGTCTGTTTACTAAATAAGAACTGAAATTTTTTACAAGTAATTTGGAATTCGTATTTTTTTCACTGTTTGTAAAATTTGTGTCCAATTTGATCTGTCGAAAGCGCCCTTGAAATCCAAAAAGATGGATAACGCATATTTTCCATCCCTAGTTGTGAGATTATCAAGAAGTTTAAGAACTGCACCCTCAGTACTTAATCCCTTTCTGAAGCCAAATTGTGTATCATGTAATAGTATATTATCTTCTAAGTAATTTTCCAAACATGTTCTTATTACCGTGTCCAGAATTTTTCCGAGTACTGGTAAGAGGGTGATGGGTCGATATGACGAGAGTTCAGATGGATTCCTGTCTATCCCTTTTATGAAGAATTTCAAGCATCCAATCTCCCACGCTATTAGAAAGTATGAGCTAGATAAACACTTATTATACAGCTTACATATTACTTTATGTACTTGTTGAGCATTCTCTAAAACCATCTCGTAGGTTATGTTGTCATATCCTGCACTTGTTTGTCGCCTTAATCCGTGTAGGACAACTGTCAGTTCCTTCTTCCAGCTGAAGTCAGTATACTCACCTATTTCACATTCTTCGCGTACAGTTCTTTCTTCTGTATCTCCAACTAAGTTATACGCTAGCGCCGCAGAAGGATCATGCCATGTTGTTCCTTCATTATTGATTGAGCCAAATTTGTTTTCTTTTAATCCTGTCTACACTCTTCTTATATGGATTGCCCCAACACGATTTCCCTAATCTCTTCTCTAAAACGTTCTCCCAGGATTCAATTTTTGCACCAGGTATTTTCTGTTTAAGAACTGTCCACGCCGCTTTATAGCTTCTTCTGAACTCATTCTCTTGACTACCATTTCTCCGTTTTTTGCATTTTGTGGCATTCTCCTTAGCCTGTTTCTTTCCATTCGCCTAAAGTTCTTTTGTTCATTATACCTGTGTATGTTGTCCGTATGTATTAGGAATCGTCAAATTGTTCCGTAATTTAAACTTTTCCATAATTAGTCGTAGTTTTGCTGTTCCCCCATAGTTTTGACCTGGCATTTGCATCCATTGTTATGATGGTAGCATCTGCTCGATACATCTTCAAAAGGTATTCTAGTGCTCTTAGATCACTTGGTAGTGGTTTACTATGTCTACAGTAGATATTCACGAGAACAAGATCGATGATTTCCATAGTAACCTTGATCGTTGCATAGTGTCACTAAGATATTTTCTAATACCATTACCTTACAGTTGATGTCTTGTATTACAATACTCGACTATGAGTTCTTCGGTTCAATTACCCTGAATCTAAGAGATACATAACACATTTTCCTATTATATTTATATATTTCTTTAAAATGCAATATCTATACCATTATATTTCAAATATTCACCAAGTTCCCTTGAGCCCTGCTTTCCGCGTAGTAAATTTTGCTGCATAATTTTAAGAGCCATAAGCAGTGTTCTCTGTCTAAATATCTACCATTTGTTGAAACTCCGGGCAAATATTATCTAATGTATGATGGTTACTTTCTTGCTTCTTTCTTACACAATTGGCACACTTTGGGGTCGTCATTTCTGTGAGTGCATGTAGTAAATTACGGTTTGTTATATCAAAAGAAAAAACAAAGGTGATTTGGTTTGGTCACACAAAAAAAAGAGACGGGAACCATAAGTGCGGATAAGTGGAAAAAATGGTAATCGTACGAAAAATAAAATATTTAGGAATAATAATGATGATAAGTTTGTCTTCTGGAGTCGTCTAAATTATCTGACAAAGAAAATTAAAGGCATTTACTACAACATTAGGACAATTGGGATTAATAAATTTAATATCAAGAACAAGGAGTTGAATCTTTTGTACAGGGGTGGGTTTAGATCGATCGTATGTTATGGCTGTTCTGGGAACACCGGGAGAGAACTTTGAGAGAAAACTTCAATCAGTTCAGAGAGTGTGCCTCTTAAATTTAAGCGGTTGTTAGAAAACCGTGTCGACTGATGCTATGGAGGTTTTGAATGGAGTGTGGTCAGTGGACCTACAGATTCGTAAGTTAAAATTTAGAAGATAGTTGAAAAGAGTTGGGGCTCTTTTAGTTGGATGGCAAAAGAGGTGGGATATCAGAAAAATGGAGAGAAGCATATAAATATATCCAAGATCTGACGTTTATAGAAAAAATTGTTCTCCCCAAACCCACCGTTCTTGGTGATGCTGACAGGTCGTGGGAATTTTTCCAGACTATTTCCACAGAATTGGAAAAGCAATGAACAAACAATGCGTTTGTATGAAAGGAGAGGAGACACCTGACCATATATTATGGGATTGTGATCTCAATGGACATAAAAGATCAAGATACCTGAAGGAAATAGTACGAAAAAAAATTAAATGTTTAATAAATAAAACCAAACTTATTGATGAGAAGGATAGTTACATTAAATTTGAAAATTATATGTTAGAAATAGGAATACTAAGAAATATTTTCGCAGAAACAAGATGACGGTAAGTACCGAAAGAAACTGGTTCCGGAACATGAAGCAAACGATGCAGACAGAAGAATAAAATGGAACAAACAGAACTCTATAATTATTACATCGTAGACAAGGTTGTCACAATTGACAGTGATCAAAATGAAAAAAAAAAGAATACATAAGAAAAATCCCATCAACTATTTTCAGTATTTTTCCATTTCCTTTGATGAGTCATATATTCAGGACAATAAATCAAATATTTTCACTTCTTTTCAACCTTTTAAAATTTAAATATTGAACTTTCCAGAAACTGGTTATGAAATATTTAATAAAACAATATTTGTTCAGAGAAACTGAGATATTTCAATTTGTTAGTTCAATGTTGGCGCAAACGACTCACGACTCGATACATTTCTACACCTTTGCATTAAAAATAAAATAACAAAATATGCGTTTTGAAACACGAGTTTTCGTAAGATACAAAAACCGAGATATCTCAATTAGTTCGCGAAATATAATGAAAGTGAAAAGTCGAGAAACCTGCTTTCATCCCTCCTCACAATTTAAAATCAGAATATTCAAAAACTTCCATTCTCAGTACTTCTCAAGAATGCAAAAGCAAATATTTCAAGTTCTTGCATTCAAATTTTGCCTGCGGTCGAAGTGAGTCGGTCTACGTCCTGACTGTGGGACACACAGAAGGTTCTCAAGTATTTCATTTCTTTTATTTCCACTTTTCTTCTACTTACTTAGTTTTTTACTTTAATCGCTTTCATCTTTTTTACTGGTCTTCTCTGTGTGCTGAACGCTCACCCATATGTTTGCCGCGCATGGCAACCCGTGTCGGAAGGGAATGGGTGTTCTGGCGAGTTGAGGGGTCCATGCAACCCAAGAGAGGTTTACATTATACAATACGCTTGCTTTGGCCTCGGTCCCTTCTAGACAGGCGATTGGGGGTTAACCCGCCCCCGATCAATCGGCTCGAACGATGTCTCCGACTGAACTCCAGGGTGGGGGGTGCAGGGGGCCTTCTCGGTGGTCGGCGGCGTTGGTACAAACCTCATACTTAAAGAACTCTGCGGGTCTCCGTTATATCCCAGTGTCAACCCTGGCACCCCAGTGGGGTGTCCCCTTGTTGGACTCCGTGGTGGGTGGGAAACGGGTATAAAATAAAATCCATACGCATGGAAACTAAATCGTCACTTCGCGGAGTGGGTGGACTGCAAGGGGAGTCACACACCCAAAAATCTTCGATGCGACTGAGGGTTCACAGCCCTCCCGCTTCTGATAAAACGTCAAAGTTAAAGAACATTCCTCACGATAATGTTTTTGTAGTAATGTCGCGTATAGAAGGAACACTTGAAAAATTGTCCCCGTTCTATATTTATAAAGGGTTAGAAGGACTAGGTGGAACTCTAAAGTCCATCAAGAGACTGCGAAATGGGTCAATGCTGTTGGAAACTAAAACCAACAAGCAAGCTTTGACTCTTTTAAAATGTACCCTGCTGGGAGAATTCCCTGTCAAGTGTGAGCTCCACGCTGCAATTAACCGTAGCAAGAGAGTCATCCCTTGGAGGGATATAATCGACGTGTCATGTGAAGACTTAGCCAAGGAATGGGAAGCTGATCACGTGGTAGAGACCAGTCAGATCACGAGGTAGGTTGGTGTGCCTAAAAAGACCGCCTCCTTCATCGTGATTTTTGACAGTCCCACGCTACCTAAAGATCTAAAAAACGAAGTGGCTAAACCAGCAAGTGCGACCCTATATTCCGAATCCTCTGCGCTGGTTCAAGTGCCAGAAATTAGGTCATACAACAACATCGTGTTAAGGCCGTCTTGTGGGAAGAGCGGAAAGAAGGCACGAGGAACCCGGTGTTTCATGACCGGGGTCTGCCATGTGCATTAATCGCACCGGTAGCCACTCGGTATGGAGCCGGAAATGCATCTCTTTCTTAAAGAAAGAAAAGTACAGGAGATTAAGACTACGGAAAAGATCCCGTACGGGGAAGTACGTAAAAAATACGAGGCTTTACACTCTGTATTTTCCACCAGTTACTCCACCGCAGCAAAGACCTCTGTAGTAAAGAAAAACGTTTCCATCTAGGTAGATTTCACTGACGTGCCTACGACGTCGTGCACATGCCAGTGCAATTGTGGGAAGAAAGTTCTTCAAGATGTTCCCGCGAAGTCAAAAGCTTTAGCCAAACCCAGTCCATCTACATCAACACAGAAAAAAAGCAGTATAAAAGTAATTACAGCATGTACCAAGCAACAGACGAAGAAGAAGCAGGGTTCTTTTTACGTCTCCGCGACTTGTTGGACGGTGTTGTTGTTGCTTTTAAGAACCTTGCCAACTTCTTAAAAGCAACAACAACACCGTCCAACAAGTCGCGGAAACGTAAAAGGAACGTCTCTAACTTCCTTCCTCCGAGTCAGATTGTGCATAGTTCGACAGTGACGGAGAAATGTATAGAATTTAAAGTGAAGAGTTACAGCTCTTAGCGGATCGCATTCTGATCTGCATTCGGCTGTAGGAGACACACCTTTCATCAGAACAGTCTCCCTCTCTGCGATGATACATCAGCTTCAGATATGACACCACAGGAGATCGAGCAAGAGGTGAAGTTGTCGTGTTTGTTAGAAACACTATTCTCTGCTCACCCGTTCTCCTACAAACTCAAATCCTGGCTACTGCAGTCAAAATTCACAACATAGCAGCTATGACCGTGAGTTCAATATATCTTCCTCCGACACGATATTAATCGGCGACTTCTTTCAGAGATTTAATTCACAAGCTCCCTCGACCAATCCTCTTACTTTGAGATTTCAAGGCCCACAGTATATACTGTGGGGCTCGTCGAGCGATTGTCTCAGGGGCCGACTGCTGAATTACCTCTTCGTGCGTGAAAATTTATGTATAATGAACACCGGGGAGATGACCCAATTTACGTTTGCCACGGAGTCATGAATTGCTAAAGAACTATCAATTTGCTCTTCTGAAGTTGCTGATATCTTTCAATAGAAGGTAGAAAATGATCTGCATGGTAGTGACCATCATCCTATCTCGTTGTCCTCGCAGGAACGAGCGACTATTCCCGAATACAAGCCTCAGAAATGGATTCTCAGAAAGGATAAATGAACACTGTACCGTTCTCTGGTTGTTTTCAGAGAAACGGGAAGTGTCCAAGAAAGGGTCACCCATCTGACCCAGGTAATTCATCAAGCCGCTGAAGAATCCTTTCCGAAAACGTCTGTTTCCGCGAAGACCTCACGTCCCCTGGTGGAACGACGCATATCATTCCGCCCTTCGGGCGAGGCGAAGAGCATTGTGAAAATTTAAGGGTAATCCATCTTCGCAAAACCTCGCCGCATATCGGATTGCTAGTGCAAAAGCGCGCAGAACCATCAAAGAATCTACATCCACCTCCAGAAAAAAATTTCTAAATACCATTAGGAGAACAATATAGTCCACTAAAGAATGAGAGTCAATCAGAAAGATATCTGGAAGCCTATTTTTTGTGCGGCTTTAAGGCTCGTCGACATCTCGGTCATTAGAGCCCTAAAACTTGTATAGGTAGGGAAATTGCAATTACGCACTTGGGAGAGCCAACATGACTCTCCTCGCGTGTGGGACTCACCGCAAACTCACCCATACACAAATCCCTTCTGAATTACAACTCAAAACTCAAATATCAACATATCTCAAATATAAACACCTTATTTTAATAAAAAGAAGAAAGAAGAAAATGAAAGATACCCTATCGTAGGGATCGAAAAGAACAAGAGGTGACAAAGGAATGTCAGGAAAGAAAAAGGGAGGAGCCTTGCACAAGTAAGTGGAAGTAATGGTAGACTCAGCTGGAGGCCCCGTGTTTGCCTAACACGTACTTACTAGATGTAAGTCCCATGGGGGGTTCTCGAGTTTCAATATCCGGACTCAGTTATCAGGGTCACGTTCTCACTAACAACAGAGAAATAGCAACAGTGATGGCTGAATATTTTGCTGACCTAACATCTACAGCAAACAGCGATCCTGATTGCGGAGGAAAAACAAAATAGCAGAGAGCAAACACTTTGACTTCCGTTCCACCAAACTGGAACCACACAACTCTTCCTCCTCAATGTGAAAACTTGAGTCATTTCTAGCGACAGCCCACGACACTGATTTAATTCACTATAAGATGCTCAGACAACTCAGTCTAGAATAGAAAGAAAACCTTTCGGATATCTTTAATATTCCATGGTGCGAGGGAGTATTCCCTAATTCCTGGAAGGAAGCAACGCTAATCCCCGTACTAAAAACTGAAAAAGAACAAGATGTCCATCAGTAATTATAGTAGCATCACCTTGACGAGTTGCGTTGGTAAAACTGGAGAGAATTGTGAACCGACGTCTCGTTTGGTATCTTAAAAGGGGTGAACTACTCAGTCGATCTCAGTCTAGTTTCAGGAAGTTCTATTCAACTTTGGGCAACTTACTTCTCCTGGAAACAGCAATTCAAGAAGCCTATGCCTGAAGACAACATGATTTTTTTACGGGTCGCCGACATCGAGGTCTTTAGAACCCTAAAATTTTGTACATGCAGGAAAAATGCAGTTACGCACTAAGCAGAGCCAACATGACACTCCCCGCGCGTAAGACTCGCTAAATGACTCAACCATACCCACTAAAAACCCTCCTGAATTCCAGTATAACCAAATAAAATAAAACAATTTTTTATTTAAAACAAAAACAGTAAAATATTAAATTTGGAGAGAGAAAAATGTCTATTCAAAGTAAAGAAAATTAAATCCAAAACCTCCCGAGAACTTGGAGGAGGAGCCCCGTTTCGTGTATGGATTTCAGCAATGACATACAAAAAAAATCAGATACTGTTCCAGAGACTGCATTCCTGAAGGAATCTAAAAAAAATGTATTAAAATCGGTTCATTTTGTCCCACCATAACGTTCAAACTGTTGGGTAGATTGTGTCGCCATCGGCAGATACTATATTTGAGACACTCCAGAAGACAGTGTTGCACGATAAGTGTTGTGTTGCAAGTATCACAGATGGGAGGAGGTTCACAGCGTAAGAGATGACCATGGGTAAGATAGAAGTGGTCAATACGAAGGCGCGTAAGGATTATTTCTCCACGTCAGTTCGCACGGGATGATGATACCCAGTTCTTAACTGAATCTTTTACCTTCCTCAGCTTGAAGGCGCGCGTTTGCCATTCGGCTTGCCATGTCCCAAGTAGAGACGATCTTATGGCAACCTTTGAATCTGACGTAGGAACAGATGAAATGTCAAGGAATGCCCTCTGCGTTCCCCACTTCGCTGCCTTCAACTTCTTCATTACCGACAATACCCACGAGCCCCGGAACCCAACAACGGACTATTTCAAAATTTTGAAATACTAGATGGCTTATTAGATTCTGAATTGTCAGCGTAAGGGTTTCAGAAGTGTACGGTGAAGACACTGACCACAGATCACTAATAGGGTCACTGCAGAGAACCACACGCCGCATTGACGATAGCTGAATGAACTTCAGCGCCTCAAGGATTGCAAATTTTTCAGTAGTGTACACGCTGAAAAAGGAATGGAGGCGAAAAGAACGGGTGGCACTATGGCAGTGGAAATATGCACCAATGGAATTATTCATTGCTGAGCCATCAGTGTATATGAACATATGATCCAAAGTTTTTTAGTTCTCCGAAGTGCTGTTGGCACACAACAGCTGGAGTGTTTGCTTTGAAAGTTGAGACAGCCGAAAATCGATGGTTCGTTTCATGAAGGACCGAGGTGGTGTACGAGTGTGTGGGTATTTCACTGGAGGAAGTAATGTGATGTTATTTTTCTCTAGCAGTTGTTTCAAACGCACACCCGCTGGGCGAGGTAACGAAGGTCTTGCAGCGTAAGATAAAATAAATTTCGGAGAATGTAGGTGTTGCCAAGTGGAGTGATTTGAAACCCCCATCAGGTTCACTACGTAAGATCCAAGTAGAATATCACGTCTCTTGCTAAGGGATGGTTCGCCAGCGTCTACTAGTAAGCATTTATTCGACTAGTGCGGAAAGCAACAGTTGCAATGCGGACTCCAGCATGATGGATACTGTTAAGTGTTTTTAGTGTCGACGGTGGTGCGGATGCTTATAATACAATACTGCCATAATCTAATACAGACCGAACAAGACTTCTATACAGACGAAGAAGGTAAGTGCGGTCTGCGCCCCATGGCGACGCGGTTAAGCAGCGAAGGAAGTTTGGGGAAGAATTACAACGGGATTGTAGTTTTCGGATGTGATTGCGCCAAGTTAGTGTGCAGTTGAATGTGAGAACCTGGAATCTTGCGGAGTCCACGAAAGGAAGACGTTGACCCGCAAGAGAGAGATCTGGATTATGGAGATGGTTGAAATAGGAAGCTCTCCAGGAACAGGAAGACAGCCTCGGAATCCCCACGATTCCAATGTGCGTAGGATTCCGTACCTCAAGGTTGTGTCATAAGATTTGTCCAAGTCAAAAAAGATGGTCACGAGGTGTTCCCTTAATACAAACGCTGCTGAGATGGTAGGTGACATCGCAACAAGGTGGTCTAGCGTTGACCGCTGTTTTCTGAAACATTGGATATTGGTCACAAGGTTTTGCGATTCCAGCGACCAAACAAGACTATTTATCATTCTTTCTAACAATTTGCAAACGCAGTTTGTCAGAGAAATCGGTAGGAAGTGCGACGGATTAGAACGATCTCCCTAATCCCTCCTTCGGAAGTGGAATAATAATGGAATCACGCCATTGGGCAGAGACGATATGCTCATACCAAATACAGTTATATAACTTCAGAAGGGATTTTATGCCTATCTCTGGAAGATGCTTTAGCATCGCATTATGTATTTGATCAGAACCGGGGGCTGTATCATTCGAAGTCACAAGGGCAAAGGGCAGCTCTGTCATAGAGAAAGGAATGTCATATTCATCGTCTCTGCAACTGGAGAAATCCAAGCAACACTTTTCCGCGCGAGCTTTCTGTTGAAGAAAAGTTGTAGAAAAACCGGAGGAGTTAGCGACTCTTTCGTAGTGCGATGCAAGTTCCTCAGCGATGACTTCGGGTGTAGTTTCTAGATGTCCATTTACATTGAGACCAGGAATGGAAGAAGAGGACCATGTACCTTGTATATTCGGAACTTTGATATATGGCGTACGACTTGTAAGAGATGAAATACAAGCCTTCCAAGACGACAACTTACTTACTCAAAGAGTTCGTCTTGCGCTAGCTCTGCACCCTTTAAATTTAATGAGATTATCAACTGTGGGTGTGAGATTAATGAGATTATTAAGTCGCGCTAAAGCTTTCTTTCTAGCGCTGACCGACTTTGCGCAATGCGAATTCCACCATGAAACAGGGCAATGTCTTGGATTACGTGATGATTTAGAAATGTCAACATCAGCGGTTTTTAAAACCGTGTTGGTGAAATGGGTTGCCATAGCATTCACATTGGCGAAAGGTTCATCACAGATTCATGTTGCGTTTACCCACATCCCAGTCTGCTTTTTTCAAAATCCACCTAGAGGGGCGTGAAACCGAGGGACAAAAGACGTCGAAATATATAAGAATCGGGTAGTGGTCAGCCTCATACAGATCGTCAAGAACTGTTCAGTCTAAGAGTGGGGAAAGTGAGGAACTGCAGATGGCTAAATCCAGCGCCGAGAAAGATCGGGAAGCTGAACACAAATGGTTGGGGTGACCCGTGTCAAGGAGTGCTATATCTCGGCTATCTAATAGTTTTTCAATGATATCACCCGTTGGGCAGGTATGTGAAGAACCTCACATTGAATTACGGGCATTGAAATCCCCGACGATACGAAATGGGGAAGGCAACTGGTCTATCAGACTGCCAAGATCTTTTTTCGTGATTGACTGGCAAGGGGGGATATAGATATTACAAACCGTAAATGTACGGAATGGTAGGCTCACCCTTGTACATACGGTCTGAAAGACGCTTGGTATAGAGACTTCTTTGGCATAGACTGAAGCGTCTACGAGTAGAGCGACTCCACTGTATGCTCGTAGGTCGTCTTCTATTTCCGCCCTATAGCAGGTACAGCCACGAGAGTAAAAAGAGTGTTATGGTTAAAGATGTGTTTCTTGTAGACATACGATTTGAAGAGAACGACGAGACAGTAAGAACTCTTGGTCATCTGAACGGACATGAATGCCATTCAGATTCCAGGAAAGAAGAATCAAGGTCTGGAGTTCATCTGCTCTTTCTTTGATGTTTGGATTTTTTTCGTGTGGACGACTTCAAAGTCAGACCATGCTGTGGTCTCCTCCCCAGGACAGTCGCCGTGATCACTACTAGAATGATCACTCGTGGACATAACCAGTCCACTATTTCTGCTCCTTCAGCGACGGCGACTAGATGAAGTTGATCCGACAACATTGGAGACTGACTTTAAAGAGTCAGGTTTCCGGGACATTTTCGTGTTGGAAGGTCTCTGCCGAGAACGACCACGAGATGGACGTCAGGGGGATCATTTAACAGCAGTCTGCGGTTTCTCGGTGGTCGTGGAAGTAGAGACGGATGTAGAAGTGGATAAAGACGTTCGTTTTGGTGTAATCTTATACTTTGTAGGGATAAATAACTTATACCCCAGGAACCCCGCTTTCATGGCGGAAGAATCATCAAAATTGGCCTGAGTTCCAGAGTTACACATCGGTGGTTTCTGAATATCTTCGTAATCCACCTGACAGCTAAAGGAATCTGTAGGGGGTTTCTTCGCGCTGACCGCTGTTGCAAAGGACTTGGTTATTGCGACCGGATTCTTAATCATATACCGACGCCTGGCCTCGGGAAAATACACCTTTTCCGTAATGCGGATCCTTTGGATGTCCTTCTCCATCAAACATTTTTGGCAAGTGTTTGAATTGGAAGGATGGTTTTCCTGTCAAGTCACACACAATAGAGGCGAAGAGCAAGGAGACGACTCGTGCGACGGTTTACCGCAAATAAATACATATTTCGCTAGATGATTTGAAGCGGTCCAATGTGTGGCCGAATCTCTGGCACTTGAAGCAGCGCAGAGGACTCGGCACATATTGGTGAACACGCAGGGTGTAGAACCCACAGGAAATGCTCTCTTGCAGAGAAGTCTGATCAAAGGTGAGAATCAGGGTGGAAGAGGGGACGAGCTTCCCCTGTACCTTCCTCTTGACTCTGTGAATACTGACAACACCATCCGGCTGAAAACATTCTTTCAGGTCTTCATCAGATTCGTGGTTAACCACTCCTTTGCACAAGTTCAAGCTAGGGTGAGTGGCCACCTTTATCTTTAATCCGGCAATTTCTTTTAAAGATCTTACAGAATCAATTTGTCTTCTGTACGTGCCTCCAGCAGAATTTGTCCGTTCCGCTGGCGCACGACAGTCTGCAGCTTTCCCATTTCTTATCAATGGCTTTTGCCAGACGAACCAGATTTACAGACTTAAAAGTCTTTCCTTCCTCGTACAAGGAAGCGACCGGTCGCTTTTCTTGCAAAAAAACTTCAAATCGACAGTTCCTGAAACAAAAGGGACAGTCGGGGGACAGATTGGGGAACAACAAGTCGCCGGAATATTCTTTGACATCGAGGTCTATGATACTACTTGGTGTCATGGCATTTTACAACAAATCTATGCCTGGGGTTTTAGAGGACATCTTCCTCTGATATTACAGTCCTTTTTAGATCAACGTTCCATCCGATTCAGAATTGGCAGAGACACTTCAGATCTTCTTTAAGAGAACGGTGTTCCTCAGGACTCAGTCCTGAGTGTGACATTAACAGCAGTGGTCATTAATAGCATAACATCCGCTGATAAGGAACCTGTCCAACACTCTTTTCTCAACGAATATGTTATCTTCTGCTCATCGCAGATTGTCACAGGTGCGGAGCGACAAATCCAACTCGTCCTCAATAGATTATACCACTAGTCAAAGACGACTGGCTTTCGTATCTCTGCTGAAAAATTACGCTGTGTTCTTTTCAGTAGGAGACCAAGCCTCCTTCCAGAACCTCACCTCGCCCTGGGGGACAACGTTATAAAATTCTATCCTACTGTAAAATTCTTAGGTTTAATTTTTGACTTAATTGACTTCAACATCTCACAGATCTAGGAGCGAGATCATTAAAGTCTCTGAATCTATTGAAGGGCCTGAGTAGATGGAATGGGGCGGCGATCGGTCCTTCTCGCTCCAGTTTTATCGAGTATTCATAAGATCTCGGTTCGATTACGGCTGCGTTTTATATAGCTTTGCTCATGCAAGCTCTTTAAAGAATTTGGATAGTGTCTATAATGCAGAAATCCGACTTGTTACGGGAGCCTACCGTACTAGTCCCATTTCGAGTTTGTATGCAGAGAGCGGCGAACCATCTCTCTACCTCCGGCGGCAACTACTCATGCTACGACACTTTTGCCATGTGCTTACTTTACCCGACAATCAGGTACACAACGCAGTATTTCATCCTTCTTCGTTCATCCGTTTCCACAAGAACAGACTGAGAGCACCCAAACCATTTCGTTATCGCTACAAACAAATTAAGGAAACCTTGAATATACGCAGTCCTAATGTCTTAAATCAAGGTTGTAGTAATTGGGCATTGCACAAACCGAAGATTAATTTCGATCTTCTGCATTATGAAAAGTACACCGTACTCCAGCCGCGATGTTGAGGGTATACTTCCGGCTAATCCTTGACTAACACCGGATCTATATTCCTGTGTTTACAGACGGGACGAAGCAGGGCGATGGTGTCGGCTCCGTGGTGTACCTGTAAGACTCGTGGCTACCGTTTTGGCGACCTGTGCAGCGTTTGCACCGCTGAGTGCTACGCCATATTGAGAGCACTGCGATCCATAAAGTGCTCCTGCGGATCAAATTTTCTGATTTGCTCCGATTCTCTATATTCAGTGCCCATCAAGCAATCCAAACTATGTACTCAACCAATAAGCTTATTCAGATCATCCGGGGTATACTATTCTCTCTTCAAAGTTACGGACAGATCATAATGTTTTGCTGGATTCCCGGACACGTGGGAATCAGAGGAAATGAAGTAGACGTTTCCGCGAAGGCGGCATGCCTCAAGAATCGGGTGGATTTCTTCATGATCCCAAAGAGGGATCTCCTAAATTCAATCAAGATAAGAATTCTCAGTGAATGGAACAATAAGTGGTTGGCTGCTGAAGTGAATACGCTCCGACTTATCAAATCCTCTGTTAACTCATGGAGCAATTCCCGTAGGTCAGCCAAGCGTGAGGTCTAGCTGACCCGGCAGCGAATAGGGCATTGTCCTCTCACTGATCGGCATCTCTTGCTACTTGATGATGAACGCGTTTGTGAGGACTGTAGCTCTTCTCTGACAGTGCATCACCTACAAACTGATTGCAGAAAATACACGAGAATACGGAGACAGATTGGTCAGGCTGCAGTTTTACCAACAATTCTCGGGAATGAGGCGGATGATGTTCATAAACTATTGAATTTTATAAGTACATCGGGGCTTTTCCCACAAGTTCTCGGGAGTGTTTAAATTTGCATTCTTATTTCCTCTTCCCCTTTCTTCTTTCCTTTTATTTTCAGAAGAAAAAATTTCAGTATAAATTCTGAAAATTATAATTTTTAGAATTTATTTCATTTTTTATATAATGTATTGGGCACCTGTTTCCTTTTCTTTAATTTTTTCTTTGTATTTAGAGATTTGGATATTGAATTCAGGAGGTTTTTTAGTAGGTATGGTCGAGATATTTGGCGAGTCCCACGCACGGGGAGTCACAATGGCCCTTCCCTTTGGGGCGAAACTGCATTTTTTTCCCCACCTGCAAGAGCTCTAATGACCTTGACAAGCCCTAAACCCCCACAAAAAACAACAAATTTTTCCTTCTACGTTCACTGAAGTGTGTGTCCGTCACGACACCGCGTCAAATATGATTACCTTTTCACCAATGAAAAGTTAAATATCGACATTTCGAGAAAGCGATTTTAAGTAGTTTGATTTAATCACATTTACTACATACTAACCCCGAGGTTTCAATTAGTTTTTGACATAGAAAACAAGATACATTGCCGTTAGCGAAGACAAAAAAACTGTATGACATTCCTCGCCTTTTGCATCCTGAATAAATAAAATACACAAAAATAAAAAAAACCCGTTGCAATAAAATTTAATTTTACAATGTTTACTTTCTGTCAGTTTATTAATGGGTCAGTCAGGACAAAGCACCGAACATTTGAACCTCTTTTCATCAATTAAAAAAGTAAAAAAGGTATGGAAAATTCTATTAATTGTTTTTTTAGATACCTAGTTTCGCAACATTTACATATAAGAATCGAGATAATGTCTCAATTAGTTCCGAAGACATGGCGAAAATAGTATAATACACCGTTAGCGCCAATTACAAATACCTTAACAAATTTGCATCCGTTAGGATCACCTCTATGCACCCATTAAAAAGTAAAATATCGAAAAATCTGAAGACCCGTTTATATATTAGAAATAAATATTTTCTACAGAAAAAACTGTGACATCTCAATTGTTCGTGATATACAGTGAAGATAGTAAAAATTCGGAAACTCACATTTCACCCATTTCATACTTTTAATTTTCGAATTTCAATACATGATTTCGCAGTGGGTGATTACGTTACAAAGAGCGCGAAATGTCCAAATTTCATGTTTCTAGCTCTGTAGTTTTGACTCTGCGTTTGTGAATGAGTCAGAACACCGCCGCTTATATATAGTTCGCTCGCTGGGGGTAATGAGGGGCTGTGTCCTTGCCGAAGTCCATATTTTTAAAAATTGTTTAATGAATTATTCACCTTCCATTCAATAATGTTTATATTGTTCAGAATGTATTAAATGGTATTATCAATCCTCTACCTACAAAGTATAGACTGTATTTTTCATTAATAAAACATTTGATAAAGATTTTGTTGAGAAATATCTATATTTTGATGATACGAATATTATCTCCATATGAATTTTAAAAAGCGACGGCGGAAGACCAAGTGCATACATTTGAATATCACGGGAAAGTTAAGGACATCTAAGAAAGCGTAAGGAAACATTTTCCAGTCGTGTCATCTGTTGCAGTATAACAGCATGACTTGCATATTTAGCGAGGATTACGATAGTGACGAAGATATTTCATTTCTGAAATCTAATAATATATTTAGTCATCAAACGGTGTAAATGAGGACGCAATATGATTGGATGGTGATGTGTTTCGGACAGAGCTCGAGGCGGCGTGAAACAAAGTTTTCTTAGATAAAGGGATGCGAGTATAGTAGGAGTTCTTTCGTGAGAAGAACGGAGGAGACCAAGCGAAGATCTTCCCATGAGAAGCTTTGGTGATACTTGTATGTTCGATATTCAGCTATCACAACTGAATATCGAGGTAAAGAACTTCGTTTTCATGCTTCGTCGCGAGAGTGTTTGCATATTTCTCGTAAGTTAGTCAAGAATATTTCATTCACATCCTTCCACAGTTAAATGACCGCTAGTTCGAGTTAGGACACGAAACCTAACGTAATTCGACCGCGTGGCTATTACATGCACGTGAAGGTGGTGATGAAATATACGTGAAGTCACAGGATATGTAGTAAGGGAATACAGTCGTAGTCGGAAATTATGAAGACACCAAAACGAATGAGCAGAGAAAGAATGTTCTAGTTGTGGCAACAACTGTGGAAACATGTGTGCGAGGGCAAACAGTAAAGGACGCAATTAAGGAAAAAGGAACGTAAAAGTAAATATACGAGAAATGCGTGAAAACAAGAATAAGAAACTAATAGTGATTGGTAAAACGAACACGGAAATTGACAAGTAAGAAAATAATTTAGGACATGAAGGTGTGACTGTTCAGAACTCCAGAGACTGTTAAGGAAACTATGAATTATGTTTCATAGACTTAGAAGAGAAATAAAGGATGATCTAATGCAGAAAATATATGATCAACATTTTGAGAATGTAGGAGAGAAAAGGGAGTTTTTAAAGAAGGCGCAGGTGCTTGCAACGCTGAGGAAAGGAACATCTCTCGTGAACAGAATTGTAGAGATGATTAAAGAGTGTCTTACGGTTTTGCTGATGAAAGGTTGCTTATGCTTCGACAGAGTATCAGACAGGATCTCACCAATGCGGTGCTCTACATGCGACTGATTTAAGCACAGGGCAGCACACAATAGGAAGAAATAGGAAATTTGTGGCCATTGTTCCGAAAGTAAACATAGCTATGACAATTGCATATTGAAACGTAAAGGTCATGTTTGTATCAATTGTACGAGAAATGGTTCGCCAAGCGGTCATAGAGGGAACGGTATACACTGTCCAAAATCTTATTTTGGTGCAATCGTATACTTTGTTGGTATAAGTGTCTTACACCCCAGAAATTCCGCTTTTAGGGCGGAAGGAACATCAAAACAGGCCTGAGTTCCAGAGTTGCACATCGTTGGTTTCTGAATTATGTCGTGAAGCCACCGAACGAGCACACCTGCCATATTGTATTGAGGTGGAGTAGCCAGAAAGAGAGGTCAGTGGGTCGTGACGTCGAGTAACTAAAGTTTATATAAGGGGGTGCAGAGAGCAGAGGTGGAAAGAACTAGTGCGGACGAGGTCGTTACTTTTGTGGGAGTTGCCCTAGGGTGAAGGCCTCTCCTCTCTGCTCCCCTGGAGGGACCCAGCCGACTTTGAGGGCGAGGCTTGCAACCATGTGGCGTTGCTCCTAGAGTAACAACCGGGTGGCAACCCCTCACCACCTTCTCTCAGACCTGGTGGCTGGAAGGACTAGGATCTGGGCTCCAATGACCTCGATGTTGACGAGCCCTAAAGCCCCCCCCCCAAAAAAAAAAGGACCATAACTCTTCTACTTAGGTGCGTTGCTGCTCGGATCATCATGACCACAATCGATCTCTCTCTCGTCGACCCTCAGCCTCTTGTAAGTAATAAATATGTCACACACACTCCGTGTTTCTCTCAAACTGACCCCAGTATAGCCCCTCAACCCCCCAAACCACCCTCTCCACCACTTCCGTCACCACGTGCACGTAGGTCGTCTTTTAAGGCTGCCCTATAACAGGTATAGCCACGAGGGAAAAACGAATGTTGTGTTAAGAGATGAGTTTCCTGAAGACAATCTATTTGAGGAGCATGACGAGACAGTAAGAGCTTGAGGCCTTCTGAGCGGACGAACTCCATATAGATTTCAGGAAATACGAGCCATTTTCTGGCGTTTATCTTGTTTTTTATATTTCTGGACGTTTTGTTGAGGACTATAAAGTCAGACTTCGCATTGATCTCCTCGTCTGGAGACTCGCCTTGATCAACGCTGGGAAGATCACTTTCGGACATAGAATGTTCACTATTTCTGCTCCTTAGTGAGCGTGAAAACGATGAAATACGTTGGAGACTACGAGAAGTTGAGACAACAACATAGGAATCTGATTTTAAAGTCACCTTTGAGGAGCGGGAAGTTATTTGCCGAGGACGACTCCAAGTTGGACTTCGGGGAGTTTGTTTCCCGGCAGACCTCAATACCTGGGTGACGTGGTTGTGGATGTTAAGGTAGACGTTGACTTTTTTGAAGATTCTTTAATTGGGTGATGTAATTTACACCCAACAATTTCATCTCTTAAGATGGAAGGATGTTCAAACGATGCGTGAATTCCAGAATCACACATTTTTGGTTACTGCACTTCCTTCAAAACCTCCTGACAGCGATAGGAAGGTGTACATGGTTTCGGGTTATCGCCGATTCAAAGGATTTAATTATACTGCCAGTATGCTTAACGAGATAGCGATGCTTAGCCTCAGGGGAACACATCCTATCCGTAACCCAGATCTTTTGGATTTCTTTCTCCATGAGAGACGAAAAACGACGAAGCATGATAGAAAGGAGAGAATTAATGAAAAAAAAGTCTAATGAATACATCGCGGAATGTCTTAGGATGGGAACTCGACGAGAAAGAAAATAAACGGAAAAAGTGTCCAAAAAGGAAAAAAATGTCCCAAATTTCCATTTTAGCATAAATGTTAAATAAACTCAAAGGTCAGAGAATCATTGAATGTAACATACAGAATCAGATATTTTAATAATTTTCATTGGTTAAATACAAAAAAGAAAACATACAATACAAATTAATACACCCAAAAGTGATTCTAAAATGAGAACCAAATTTTTTCGGAAAATATACATGGGCAAGAAATATACATTTCACGACTAATTTTTTCGACTCTCAATTACCGCAAATCGGGACATATCTTGGGCGCATGCAATAATTTTCACCTGTCAAGCTCCTCTTCCAACTCCTCCTCGAGCTCAAGCTCATCAAGGCGTTTCCAAAGAGACTCCTCGTCGAAAATGGTTGTGCACTCTTTCCGGCGGAGTTCAGCGAGACGGTCACGGTGTTCGCGCTCCTTGCGACGATGTTCTTCTGCAACAAGAACAATTATGTATTAGGAATAGGATACACAAGTAATCTGTCGATTTCCTACATGGAAGAATATAAAATAACAAATTTATCTGGACTCAAAATAACTTCATTTACCTGTTTATAATTTGTAGATTTATGCATTCATCAGCACTCAGAAAACAAGGAGTTTATTACATTTTTACGAATTGCATTCAGGAGATCCCATGAACGAAGAAGCACCGTATACAAGGATTAGATACACGTTTTTAACTGTTTTTGATCAATTCAAAACAACGGAGATGAGTCAGTTCTTGCTCCTTCGTTTTGGGTCAATTGCCCTCTCGAACATCAGAAAAGTTCCATTTAGTATTGTAACATTTCCCCGTAACCCAAATATCTTGCTTTTCTCAAAGAGATCTTTCTATTTTAAAAATGAGGTCACGTGAGCATTTCCACTCACAATAAAAATGTCAGTAAAACTAGTCAAAAAATAAATTAGTAAAAATGAGGTGGAGTATTTCGGGTAAAATTATACGCTTTAATTATTTTAGATACGATGTTCAGAAATTTTCTTGAAATATGTCTCTAGACAAGTGGGAATAGTGGACTCTGTATTCATCGTGCATATTGGTCAAAACAAAATTTACGCCTCAGTTATTAAGTACACTGGAGACCACGTGGCATTTTCCCGCCAGAAATTACGTATCGCTGTCGATTGGCAGATCAATTGCGCTAGAAGAACGAGTTTATAACAGGCTAGCAGCGGACTAGCAACGTCCTCACTCGACATGAAGCGGCTCTTCACTCTCTCGCTCATTAGCAGTCTTCGTTCTCATCACCCGCTCCCGAGCAGCTCTCACTAGCAGGTTCGCAGTTTACTTGCACTCTTCACTCGCCATCATTTGCCTCGCCAAGTTGGCACTCGCTCAAGGTTACCTTTACCGAGGCATTCATCACTCGCCGCACCACGTTGGCACGCTGCGGGGTGCACTCATCGATTTCTACGGTCAGCAGCACCAGAGCCATCTCGGCTCGTTGCTCACGCAGCATCATCAGGCGAACCATTCGCCGCATGGCTACCACGCCATCCACGCAACACATCATCCCCACGAGCTACGCCGCATGGTTCACTCGCCGCCATTTGTCACCGGTCGACTCTCCCATGCATATCATTCCGGCGAGCCACACCACATGGCTCACTCGCCGCCAGTCACATAACGCCTCCTCGAAGAGACAACCCCGAAGAATAAACCATCGCCTGGCAAGGTTAAGGATTGGGCTAGCAATTTATCTTATAAAAATCGTAACCGTTGACAAAGTGGATTTGGTTGACACCCTCTATTGTAGAAGCACTTGTTTGCAATTAGACTAGGTTACGAGTTGGATTAACAGTACTCGATTTATTCAGTCTGAATAAAGAACACCTAGATGCAGTTGGAGAAGATATCTTGCTTCACTTTTTGAGTACAGCCTTTTTGTATATTTGGCGACCCTTCAAGTATAGGAACAATTTTTTTTTTTAATCTTTCGAAAATCTTCAATATTTTAGATAGTTTTTGTCTCTATAACCGTGAAAATTTTGTTAAAACTTCCATCTTGCCATTAGTGTAACTTTTATGACGACATATAAGGTGGTTAGCTTTAGAAAACCACCGTGCAAAATGAATCACTTAATTCGTGGTTAGTTACTATAATACATTGAAATATATGACAGGAACACTAAATAGAGTTAAACTCAGAAATTTTTATACATTACCGTTAAAGTGTAAAATCAGTTAAAGTGGAATATCTTAACTGGCTAGTTAAAGTATCTAATTTAAGTGGATTCTACGCCTTAATTGGTTAATCCACAGATTAACTAAAAAGCATTAGTGAAAGAATGAA
This sequence comes from Laupala kohalensis, assembly GCA_002313205.1. Lineage (NCBI taxonomy): Eukaryota > Metazoa > Arthropoda > Insecta > Orthoptera > Trigonidiidae > Laupala > Laupala kohalensis. The sequence goes on from NNCF01129213.1 coordinate 137,486, forward strand.
AATATGATTTCACAAGCCTTCTTAATTCAAATTGTGAAGATTTCAACTTGCACTGATACATGATTTATAGCAGAAAGTTCACTGAATTCAGCCGCAACAATGCAAACACGATACTCATTGTTGTTCAACAATGAAGGTTTCACTAGCAAAACTTTCTGAACCTCTCCGTAATTGGCGCTATACTAGATTAAGACCACGAACGTTGTGTTTTGGCAGGCAGCGATTCACGCCTCCATCATGATGGTGCTCTTCGTGGATAGTCGCATGGTGATTTTGATACAATGCGTCCTGCAACATAAAAATTACGAGCGCCATGACCTTCGGAAACCGTCGACTTAGGCACTTATGTTTGGTTTAAAACTGGATATGGAGTATATAAATGAAAGGGAAGGTGAGAAATTACAGTTTTACATGTAGAAGAAGGAATGAGGTTGAGGATGCTGTGAGAAGTGAGTAAAGGATTAAAAGTGTGAATGGGAGTTTGAGTATAACTGAAGGATATTTCCGAAATGAAGCAGGATTGACCCTGCGTGCGAGATGACGGGAATATTTTTGAAAGATGTCAGGGGAGGGGTCGTGGAATGCCTTCAGGAGGTGTTTCCGGGTTTGAAGAAAGATAATTATGGTGATAGGTTCAAGTTTAGAAATAGATCTGAGATAAGAATTGGGAGTGCGCATCGGCGGTCGTACAGATTGATACCAGAGTGTAGGAGGGAGATGAATCCACTCGGTTTGAGGCGGTAAATTTCTCTCCGGCTTGCTTTTTTCAACGATAGAGCTCACGTCCTTTCAGAACCATCAAACAACGCCTCTTTTAAAACAGATAGTTTTCATGTAACCATGTACTTTAAGATTAGTAGTAGAAAAATTGTTTTATTTCATTTCGTATAATGAAATATCCTTTTTTAGTCTCTCAACTCCTACAAACTGTTATAAATATTACGAAATTTTTTGAAAGATTCTGAGCATGTATTACTTGCAAATTAATAATACAAATGTAATACACCTTATAAATAAGTAATGCGCCTTCATATTTTATTCAGTACTTTTTTTTGTTGGGGCTTTAGGGCTCGTCAACATCGAGGTCATTAGAACCCATATTCAGTACTGAGTAATACAATCTTAATACTTGAAAATATAATAGTTATTGCCAACCTTATATAGTTTATTAGTTCATTAAATATATAGTTTATTTATTTTATAAACCGTGTTATATAATTACTCGCACTTGTCAGTTGTACTGGTCAACAATGCTTCCAAAACATAATTGTTGTTCCTTGTAAACATGATTATATTTCACTGATAATAAACTTAATTTACAGGTAAATGTAAAATATACCTCTAATTATTGAATATGAGTTTAAAAAATTGATATACGAATTTTTTGCAAAAAAATGCATCAAGAGAAAATTGGGCGAAAGTTATCATTTAAATTAGGTGAAAAACAGTATCTTAACAGCCTCTCAAAATCTGAACCACTTAGGTCATAGTAGAAAAAATTAATTTTTTTTCAGCTTTTATGTGAACTATGTGTATCCCCGGGTACACCGAGATCACGAGGAGCACAATAGATATCGCTCATTTTGTATAATGTATTGTAAGTATCATAGAGTTCTTAACTGATTCTTCCACTTCCAGTTACTCCTCGTGCTAAGTCAAACCTGGTGGTTATTGTAAATCTTTGTGTCATATTGTCAGTTTGCATTGTGTTGTGCTTTTGATTGTCTGTGTATTTGGTACAAACTAAAAACGACTTCCTAAAAATCTAATCGAACTCGCCACTAGGATATTTCAAAATGTTGAGTAATTTGGTCTGTACAAATCACTTTTAATTATATGACATTGACAATTTTTAAACGTAAATGAAAGGTAATTCACAACTGGCCTTTATAAAGTAAACATTAAAAATGTATATTACTTAAAATTAACTTAAAAGCCGTTGAATTGTGGTAGGTGTTAACATCAACTAGGGAACAACGGAAACACGGACGGTTAAGAGTCAGTTTACGTAAGAAACCCATCAGAGCAACGATAGAAAGGCAACGGTGACTTCCAGGGCTGTGATTGACTACTGAAAACAAAGCAGTTGCTGGTGCATCAGGTAGAAGGGAAGTTCAGTAGATGAGTGAGCAGCAGTTAGAACGAGGAGGGAGAGACGAGTTTCGTAAGAGGAAGAAAGAGGATGGATTTACGCGTGGAAGTCACTTGTACTGTTCGCGGAATTAACTCCCCGGGCATCAAACAAGAGAAACTTTTGTGCCCAGTGCAGAGATCGTGAATTATTATAACTCGAGCGGAACAATTCGCGAGTTTATTATTGTTGAACGGTCAACTTCAAAGCGTCATGAACAATTATTATAGGGCCTAGCGAGCATACGCTAGTGAACTCCAAGATAGTTGAGACGCACTGAAATTTGGAAGTAATACAGAACAAATACCAAATTTTCGTTGCAGATGTGGTTAGTGAGTTCAAAAACGTGGTTAGTGAGTTGAGGCATTCGGAGAGTCCCACACGCGAAGAGTCATGTTGGCTCTCCTTAGTGCGTAAGTGCATTTTCCCTACCTGTACAGAATTTTAGGGCTCTAATGACCTCGATGTCGACGAGCCGTAAAACCCCACGAAAAACCCAGTGTTCTTCTTTCTTCACGCTTGCTGTGTTAGTGAGATCTTCCTCATTCTGAGAGATTTGAATAATTTCGCAATTAAACAGCAGGAATCGGCCTTGTTTGGGCATTTCGGATGTGAAGAACGAGCGACGGAGATGGAGGAGAGCCTCCTCACCCCACCAAATTTAAAAGTCCACCGTTGAGCAGTGCGACAAAGAAAACACATCTGGCGGGGGTGCAGTGACCAACGGTAAGCTAGGACCTGTTGAAGAAGGATTTTACTGCTGTATGAAACAGGCGAGGGGGTGGGTGGACGTCCCACCCCGGTCGTATAACTAAGGAACGCGCAGACGGAAGAAGCAAGTTGCGACTTGTTTGAGAAAAAACATTTCAAAACGGCGGGTCAAGATCGATCGAAAATATTTAAAATCCCTAATCGGAACCAAGGCGTGGGAGGTGGAACAGTTGTGGTATTGGAAGTTTTCGTCACGTGAAATTCAAAACTGCAAGACTTGGGAAGTGGAATAAGAGGTGCAGGAAGGGATGAAACCTATTTAAGGAATGGCAAATGAAGATTCAAGACATTACATGAGATTTTTTCGCGGACATATCATTACTACTCTGAGACGAGTATTTCGAGGCTTTTGCCCCATTATTATTTCGATTATTTTCGAAGATTTTTCGCAGACCAGTATTTCGAAATTTTCGCGCAGAACACCAGTATTTCATTTTTTTGAAGATGCTCCGCGCGGCTCACTACTTGCCAATTTTTTTCAGGAGCATCGAACAAGTCTGGTAGATTGTTCGCGAGCAGAACAACGACTCAGTTATTTTAAAAGTTAATTGATTAGTTCAAAACCTCAGATGAGACTCCTGAGTTCGTTATTGTCAGGATCGAAGCCTTTTTTCGGCGGGCTCTTCTGAGAACCCGAAGTCAGGCCGACGCTACGCTGCTCCCGAGCCGTCATCTGGGGGAAAGGAATCACCACCTGTCGAGTTGTCGCTGGTGACGCCACCACAGGGGAGCCGCCACGAGATCGGAGCGTAGCTGGCGTTGCGAGTTCAACACTATCTGGTCTAATTGGTCATCTAATGAGGTATTTGCACGACGGTTGGTGACATCTAATCCAAGTCGTAATGCGCTTGTGCGAGAAGACTAGTGCGGAACTTGTTGTAAAAAGAGGCCTAGATCTGTAAACTTGATTATTGCGAAGAGGGGCCAATTATCACAAGAGAACTCCGTCTAATTATCTCCTTTGTCATAAATATAACCGCTTTTTTTGAGAAAAGAGAGTTCGTGTAAATTTAGTGTTTTTTTATTTTTTGTTGAAGGAGAAATTTTTAATGTTTATGTTAGAATTTAAATCTGTTTAAAATCCCTGATTGTGTTGAAGCCGAATTCCGCGATGTCAGTGTTCATGTTAACGTTGGTAGGGAGTGACGTGTGCTTTTGGGGGGATTGCAAGAGGATTTTATTATTATTGTACATGATTGTGTAATTAAAGTTAATAAGATAATTTGTCACAAAGCGTTTTCCTCTGAATGGAACCCCGGTATGGTCCTTTCCATTAGGTAAAAATATTTGCGAACCCAATTACT
>NNCF01129213.1:143717-171187 GCA_002313205.1 Laupala kohalensis
TATATATTATATATATATATATATATATATAGTAACAAAATGAAATTAAGAGAGAAATGCTCTATTCTTTCTCATAGGGGTGACACCATCTCAGCGGCTCTGAAAACTCTCAGCTCGTCGATGATATCATTTTGGTTATTTTTGTCATACCCTTTCCTGAGGAACAGGGGTTTATACGGCTGATCGTGAATGTAAGCAGCATCGGAAATGTCATAAATGATCTCAGCAACCTCTAAACTTTTGATCTCCACACTCATATTGGTACATTTAGATTAGCCGTCTACGTGAGTCGGTCCACGTCCTGAATTCCAGGGTGAGGGGGTAGGGCGCGGGGGGCCTTCGTTGGTCCGCGGCGTTGGAGCTACCCTGCTGAAAACACCCCGCGTTCCCTCGCTATATCCCTGTGTCAACCTTGGCACCCCAGTAGGGTGTCCTCTTGTTGGACTCTGTGATGGGTGGGAAACACGGGAATGAAATAAAATCCCTCCTCAAACTGATGACCCTTAGGTTCTTTCGATTCACCCTGCTGAAAAATTACTTCAGCAAGATTCCTGTCAACTGCCATCCGGAAGATTTGTTGTATCATTGCCTTTCAAACAAGACCCAGCTATGCTTGGCTATTCCTTTAATGTTGCAAAACGTAGATTTGAGTATGTTGAAAGGAAGTTAACTCAGAAACCCATAGTTAGGGAGAAATATGTTGCCTTTATGAGGGATTACATTAGTCAGAGACATTCCAGTATTGTAAAAGATCCTGACCTCAGTGTTAACCTTTCCTAATCTCCTCATTTTTATGTTGATAATCCTTCGTTTGAACGACCAGCTTGAGAATTGTATTGGATTCTTCCACTAAATCTTTTTTTGGCTTTATCTTACATGAACTCCTAACACTGGACAAACTATTCAAAGAGATTTGTTCCATATTCTCCTGAATTTTCGGTTAAGATATTGCCATCACTGCAGATATAAAGGAGTTTTATTGACAGGTGCTGATAAATCCTGATCACAGATTTCAATACATAGTGAGAAATAATTAGTTTTAGTATTTCTGAACTCTTGAAAGAAATATAAAAACCGTATATTTTCGGACTTTTAGAGAATTTGGAAATGAAGGTTGTCTTGCGACACGAAGCGCGCAGACTGGCAAGCTGGCTTCAGAAATTTAAAGGGAGTCTGATGCGTTTAAAGTAATAGCCATAAGGGATGAAAAGAGGGAAACAATATTTGTTTGTAGCACGTACTCAGGAGAGGTTTAAGAGTAAAATAAATATTAAGTGGTATTTCGTAGACCTGTGTTAGGGACAGGAGAAATAGTAATTTCTTAAGTTGGAAGAGACGCAAAATTAGCTGTTCTCGAAAGTTGGTGTATGGAAAAATGAAAGCCAGTTATAAACAATTTTTGAAGGGAGGACAGGATACACGAAATTTTAACTTCATTGGTTCGGAGGGACGGCTGAGATAACTGACTCTGGGGAGGGGACGAGTTGAAATATCTGCACATGTCCTAGCCATTTTGAGAGATGGTGGTATGTCGCGAGAAGAAAGCGGAAAAGGGGGGACACATCTTGTGAGAATCCTTGAGAAAGATACAATGATACTCTATTTCATAGAATTACGATCGGAAGAATTGACCTATTGTAAGCAACGCTCACGTAGGACGGGGATCCACTTCGGAATTTTGGGTCAGCGAAGGGTCTGAGTTTTTAAATTTAAATAAGACAGGAATACAGTGGGAAAGGAATGGCGACCGCACAGGCATGCTCGCGTAGACCTTAATCAAGGACCTTTGCCGTCATCTGTCAGATGCGAGGGTCTGAGGGTGAGAGGAGGACGACCACACAAGTGTGTTGATAATGGAAAATGTGTTGACTTTCGAAAAATAACACGCTATCATTCTCGACCTTTACCAATTATACTAACATCAGCCATTGGTAGAGAGGTACTCTTACGTCACAACAAGTTGCACCAATTGTTGAAAACCACGTGAGGGAAAAATTGTTAGAGATTGGTTAAAAATTTGGAGTGACGTCAGAGGAAGGAGGGAGGTTTCGTTGCCCAGTTCTGTTAGAAGAGTGTGTTTTTTTATTTAAGGTGGAGCATAGACGCTCCTAAGCTCTAGCTCGCAAGCTTCCTGGTTATCAGATTTACATCATAACTTTCAGTATTTGCGCTATGGATAATCATTATCCGTACTAGACTTTTTAAGACATGTGACTTCGAGTTTAAATCGTGGTTACGATTTCTGATTTTGTGCTTCCTCAGTTTGATTATGTTTTATTAAAGAGACATTTTGGGCGTTCAGGCATCAGTAATGACGTTTCGATTTATTTAGAACATTGTCTTGTTCTAAGACGCTATATGGCATTCATAAACAGACTGGGTAACGCAGTGATGGTGTGAAAGAACAATTCGATTTTATTAAGAGAGGTGAAATCTGTCTCATCTAGTTTCTGACGATGACTTCCACCAACATTCAACGTCCAGCGAGGGCTTCGAACTGGTATGGTGACTGCTAGTAATCTGGACGGGCTTGAGTTCTAACAGGACCCTTATAGTTGAGATCTGGAGTCAGGAATCCCACGGCTTCCGCAAGTCAGCGGCACTCCACGACGTTTGGCGCTGATTTTTCATCTTAAGGTAATTCTTTGAAGGGCCAGTATGGGCACCTTGTTCACCTTACAGCGTGTGCTCGCAAATTGCATCGAGTGAAATAAAAACAACCCATAGACTCTTGAGGCAAATTGAGACATTTGTTTTGAGATGCCTAGTGTGAGGAAGGCCTGTAGTAATGAACAATGGTAACGAGCGTAAACTAAATATGTAAGAGTAAAAAACCTTATATTTTAAACGGACTCATTCCGTGAAAGTAATCAATTCAATGCTGTATAATTTGGTAGAATTAAGCGCATGTCTTTCTGGGGGAAGTGCGTAAAGGGAAACGGTGTAATGCCTTGATGTTTTTTGGGTTTAAGGTAATGATAATTAAAACAATAGTTATAAAAGCAGTGTTTTCTTCACGAAGAATTCATGCATATTTCACACAAATTACCAGCCGAACCCCGATCCTATCTTAACCATTTTATAGCCGGAGCACATTTATTATCCCTGAGAATGCTGACCGAGTGGGCTTGGTAAGTGTTTGTTAATTATATATCATTACAAGTGATTTACCAATGTGGAATAGCTTACCTTAGCATCCATCTAAATTTGTTACAATAGTTTGGACATGAATTATTTCTAACTTACAAACAACTGTAACATATGGCATGGCTTCTTCGTCGTTTCTTGCTTCGAGATGCCCCTTGGAGCTCTCGAGGAATTGCCAATGTGTTAATCCTTTTGTTTCGAGTATCCTCGCCAACTGTTTTTATGTGGATGACATGTCTGTGAGCACTGTTCAAACTGCCATTTACGCCATAAGGGATTTAATGTGTTTTGGGAAACGCAGGCTTCCGTTTATACACATTCTGTTCTAATAGCCAAAAGTTCCTTAATTGTTTGCCTCACGAATTGAAATCGAAAGCAGTTCTTAACTTGAACTCCACGGATGCTTATAATATTTTAGGTTTGCAGTGAGACCCAATCCTAGTTGTGTCCAAGTATTATAATTTATCCTCTAGTGACGTTCACTCAAAACGTTCTGTATTATCAGTGCTTTGGGACCCATCTGGGGTTGTGCGCCCGTTTGTAATTAACCTTCAGGTATTCATGCAAAAATTATGGGCAGAACGATTTTTTCTCAATCGTTCCTTGTGTTTTCTGAGATGCTAAATCCGAATTTCAAGTGTACCACCTAGTAAAACTTGTATTTTAAGAAAATATCAAATAACTTAGAAAAAATGATTTTTTATTAGTTTTTTCTTCACGCACACGTTTCTATAAAAGTATACGTATGCAAAGAAATGTGCGGTAAATTTTCTACAAAATACGTCAGATGTAATTACAATACGCGATAAATTTCTACAAAAATTTCGAAATGAACACCACAATACAACTTTGTGTGTTTTGCCTTATAACACGAAAGTTTGACACTTTTAGAGGATAGTAATCGGCAACAAGATATATCACATTAAATTTATTTCAAATTGTGTCTCTTGTAGAGTTCTTTCGTCAAAAGAATTGTTTAGACTCTAGTCAACGCTTTAGAGCGCTTTTAAGTGGAGTATATAAAGGACGCAACCGCTCAGTTTAAGAATTACTCGGTGCGAGCTCTGTTTTCACTATATCCTTATCAGTAACCAATCATCCAGTTAACATGTAATATATTACATACGTACGTAATTAAATGAATATAAAATTGTTCAATTTCCGAAGACGATTAGTTCCAGAAGTTCTGGTCTTCTCATCTTCCTCATATGCTTCGCAGGGAGAGAAGTTCAAGAGTCTGTTCTATTGTCGTTTCGCTTTAAGTACCACACACTATAATTTATCACTTCGGTGGATAGTGAACGATATATTTAAAGTAAAAGTTCCATATAAGTAAAAGTATATATTATTTCTTCACCAAACTACCATATGACTAGACTAGAAACTCTATGATACACGTGTCAGATTTCGACAAACGTAAGCCAAGCTCCGAAAAATTGCGTGTCAAGCACTGACTTCTCTAGAAAAATGTGGTCAGGTTTAAATAGAATTAGGACTAGAACCGGGAGATGCAAACATATTGCAAATTGGGGTTACTTGGATGATCCATCCTGAAATAGTGTGGATCATCTCTGGTATCCACTTCGTTCCTGCTCACATTAACACACATTTCGCTGATGCGAGAATTCAAGACCGCTCGTTGCCAGCGCATTATCGGTGCATAAAATCTTTAATTATATTCTGAATATCTAAACTTCTTCTCTTCGCATCCCGAACTTACTTGAAAAAATTTATCTAACCACCTGTGTAATCATCGGTCCTGGTCAAGACTTCAAACCTCGGCCGCCCCGGCCCCATATTATGTTTCGAAAAAGCTCAACAGACGCTTGTAAGATCGTGCAGGCAATAGATTAAGTACACCTGAGACGATCAGCCAACTCTTGCTTAAAGGTGCGTCTTAGCGCCTGCGCAGTTCAGCAAAATTGATATTCCCGCTTTGAAGATATTGTATATTCTTCAGTAAGCGGGTGGACGCCGCTGGGAAAACACTGAATTACGTCAGCTGCGACTCCCTCGCAAAAGGGTAGTTTAAATTTACGCCACCAGAGTGCACCAGTGACCGCGAAGGGCAGGCGTAAAAAATTTAGAATGACTTCATCTGAACGCGCAATATTCGCGCTCCCTTGACAGTCGAATGACGATGGTAGTTCATCTGTTTTTTAAAGCTGCTTTTTTACGAACAACGAGGAGGCTGAAAATACGTATTGTATCTTATCAAATTCGTTTTTTGGTCATTTGTTCATATTGAAACATTTTATCAAAGTTCACATTATACATAGTGTGAATTGTTTCCTAATTTTCAACTCATTATTGGCATAGCAATAAAAAACTTCACGACAATAAAATCTTACTTTTTTATAAGCTCCAATGAGATTAATTCTGCTTCAACAATAAGTAGTGTTCTTTATTGATCTCTGCTACTCACTCTTGTGAAAACGCTGTTCCTAGGAGCCTGCTTGCTGCTGATGGCTTCTGGCAGATTTTTTTGTGTTTTGTGTTGACACACTGCTTCCGGAGCAGATTCCCTCAGACGCTCCATAAATTCTTGTAGCCAAAAACTGGCTCAGAAATATTGAATTAACAGTTTAACTTCTTTGTTAGTTCTTATAAATCCTATTTTGTATATTGCACATTTTTTTAGATAATGAAGTGTACTTTGTTTCGCAATCTTGTTATGTTCTGGCAAGTCAAACTCAAAATAAATAAAACTTGTGATCATACACTAAAAATTTCAACAATTAAACCAAACAGAGAAATGATAGTTAAAACCAGTTCTTCAAGCTGTATTAAGAGAGGACATGAAACCTATTTTAGTCGATATTATTTAAGAAGTATAATCCATTCTTCACATAAAATTCTCATTCAAAACATAAATATGTGTAATGCATAAAACAAATAATTAAAAAATAATGTGATTTTTTATTACATTCAGATAAATATTATGTAGTAAGGGGTATATATTAAAATAATTTGAGTCTTAGGCGTACAAGATTTAAAAAGGTATGGAGATCACTGATATTAGTAGATTCCCTATCCCTAAGACATTCCAAATAGAATGGGTGATAAATTCACACGATCACTGAGAGCTAGCGTCTATGTTCTTTGATGTTTAGTTGGTTTTGTATTTTTTCAGTCATCACTTATTGTACTTATTTTATTTATTATACACATCCCATTAAGAATTATCAAGTCCTAAGAAAACCCTTTCAATATTAACTGAGTTTTAATTTATTACATTTAATCAATATGTTCTTTCGAGGAAGGTATGTTACAATATAGGCGATATTTAATAGTGTAATACATGAATTACAATGATACAGTTCATCGCCTACGGAAAGTTTTTAAGATAGGCAGAATTTTAAAAACCACCTTTCACGTTTCAGGGAACCCCAAAGCCAATTCTCCAGGTTGAAAATTTCACGATAGACAATCACATTCTCAACTAAATAACGATTATTTTACATACATGACGGACTAAAGGATCAACTGTTATAGTTAATTTTCACGATATTTTCTACACAGAGCATTTGTGGATGAATCAAGTAACACTAAGTTCAAGCATTTCTGAAACTCCATACCTCTCCACTTGGCTTCTTTCTCCTCATCATATTCTTCCATAATTTCTTTGCCACCTCCAAATGCTTCATGGTAGATCGGAAGCTCCCAGCGGTTCCGCAGCAGCGTATGTTCTTTTTCCAAAGAGATTAGCATGTCAGCGCAAACTGAAAGCAAATACCATCTTAGCACATCGAACCACATAGTTAATATAAACAACTTAAAGCACTCATTTCATAGAATGAGCTTCATTCAGGCAACGATAAAATAGGGAGACATACTCTTTTAACAGGCAGTGACAGCCCGGGCTAGTTTTAGGATGGAGCGAGATCCAACTATGGCGCTCCCCACTACTGTTTTGCCCCCAAGACATCAAGGTTGAAACTAGCCGTGCGTGCGAGCATGGAAGATCTAACACCTTAAAGCCAGTCATACACGTTCCGGTAGACCTGTCAGTTACGCCTCAACAGTTCGTCGGAAGACGGCGGTCGGAACGTGTGTGGGATCCATCTTACCACTCAGTTCGGACTGAACAGGCGGTCGGATGTCGAACGAAAACACGTTCGTCTATCCGGATTTTTATTGGTCGGTCTTGTGCGGAATGTTGAGTGTGAATAGCTCCGGTTAAAAATTGCGATATATCAGGGGGAAAAATATGTTGGGTAACAACTATTGTGAATGGTTGCTTAACACCCTAGGATGTTGTGAATATGAAGGTAGAGTGAAGAGATAAATGGAACTTTGATTAATTGAATATTTATGTTACAATCGTGAAAATATCACAAGATGGCGATATAATGTATCACACTATTATGCAAGAGGAAGTTTAAGAATAATAAGTATTTGTCTTTACATTATTTCTTCGTGTAATAGTTTATGTTGATATGGAGATAAATTAGGATTGGAAACTGAATGGAGAAAACGACAGTGAGTAATAGTGGGTATATATGATTTCGCCGATGAAATGAACAGCACGAAATGTAAGTACGAAATTTAAATATTACTAACTTAAATTTGTGAACAAATGAAAAATCTAGAAGGAAATGGTCAGGAGGTGATTATTTTTACTTTATTTTATTTGTCACCCGTGCCGTGGCTAAAGAACCAATAACGGGGTTACACTCGAAATATTTTAATACATGGTGATATATTTCTTGTTCCCTGGTAGTTATTCGTACTTTTTCTCCCTCATCGGAGTCTTTTGCGCATTGTTAGTACACATAATGTAGATGTGGAGAAACATTCCACAACAATACTGGCTCAGTACCTTTTTTGCCATGTCTCGGGCGTTCCTTTAGCCCTCCGTATATGCTATAAGATGTTTCCGTTCCTTGCCAACGAGGTGGCAGGAACGTGTGTACTATCTAACATATCGTCGAATCAAGAACACTCCTGTCACATAGTCCTCAAAAGCAGTAAACATGTCCTTTCTCCGTCTTAATGTTGTCATATCCGTCCAAATGTACACTCCCATACGCTTCAGCGATGCATACCAAACTTGTCGTTCTACATCATTGAACTCACAATCAAACGAAATATGTGCGATCGTCTCTCGTGCCTTTCCACACATAAAACGTCATATTCGACAATGCCCCACTTCTTGAGATACATCTTCCCATGCGCATGGCTAGTCATGATCTCTATTGTTGATTTTTGCGGTTTAAACCACTGAATGTTTGTCGCAACATACAGCACATTCGCAATAAATTGTCGAAAGTCCCTACCTTCTGTGGTTATATTCCATCTGATTTGCCAAAAATCCCATATTGCAGTGTATATTTTTGTCTTCCAATTCTTCATGCCTCAGATAGTTGTCGTTGTATCGATTATGATCTGATGAGTTCTTCTCATCGTGCGTCGCAAATACTGTCTGTCTATATTGTAATAGAACAAAAGAAAAAGGGAGGGGAAATAGGCTCTGTGTAATGAAACAAATAAAAAACAATCTCAGGGAGTTTAATGAAATATAAATATGGATTCATATTATTTTTACTTAAGTAGACACCACACACGGAGTTCCTTGTTAAAGGAAAACGCTCTTTACCAAAATAAACTTGACTTAATTACTCATGACTACCCTCTTCTAATCAGCACTACCATGCACGAACCCCCAAAAATCACACGTAAAGCACATAACATTAACATGAATTTTCCATTAAAGAATTTCTAGTATTTATGAATTACCAGTTAGTTACAAAAATATTGATTAAATTTAAAACGCCATAATAATTGCTCATACTTCTTACTGTCCTCATTAATTATATAAACACAAGTGTTCTGAGCACGGGTCATTACGATTCTAGTTCGATGCACTGCTCTTCTCGCTGCCACTTAAAACATTTATTACCAGCGTCCTCAGGTTACCTTTTTATTTGACAACCAGATCAGTCTAAAGCGTATGAGATTGGAATGTCCTTGTCCTGTCTTAGCTCATGGAGTACGTCCTTCCTTCGTACCAACTGTAGCCCTTCCAGTGTCAAAAGCCTGCTTTCTATGGAAGTCAGGGTGCCGCCCTGGAGTCCCTCGTTCTCGGAATTTCCGCGTTCACCGTCATAGTAAAGTTAATTGAAAATGAGAGTTCATTCAACTTGTTGTGACGCGATTCACTAGTCTCTGCGATCGCTACTCGTTACAAAAGACAAACTGTTGATTCTCCGACTAGTTCTCGGATAAAATCATAAACGTTGAATCTTTGCAAGTTCTGCATAATTTAGAATGCAATCAAGTTAGAAATTAAAACCAATTTTTCCGATATTTCACGATCAAAAATCTAGACATGATCTCAGACTCATCGAGTCTCGACATAAAATGGAAATCTCTCGAAAATACTCGAATAAAAATCTGAATCTTGAAATCGTACACCGAAAAATGATCGAATGAATCTCTCTGACTGTCTCCGAACGCTAGAATGATCAAGATTTCTTGGAGCGTCCCGGCGTCGTATTTTATCAATTCTTCTCCCACTTGGTTCATCCGAAGTTAACTCACGTAATACATTTTGAAAACCACGTGACTCTTTTTTGCCAGTAATAATAAATTCTCCCTCCATCCGTAGTTGTCATGATTGGTTAAACTTACAACGACAAGTACCTGTTTCTGCCCACTCAGAACGTTCCTTCCTATGAAACTTTCCCACTTCAACGATGCCGTCTTTCTCAATCGTCTCCCCAAAAATTTTAAACCTAACGCGTTTTAAGAATAATAACAAACTGAATTTTGAAAGCTCTCGAACTTTCAACTGTCATTCCCCTTGTCTTCAGTGCGTCCTTTCTTAACCGTCTTACGACGCCCGCCCAACGGTTGGTGCCTCGTGATGTCTGCCGCTGTCCCTAGACAATTCTCACCAGCGACGGATCGAGGCCCCTCACCGACGCTCTCTGGGTCGCTGTCTATTGTCGATCCTCTCATCCTTTTAAATTTGTAAAGAGCTTCTACCTCTCTCCCCAACCACAACATGAGTTTCTCTGGCAGCTGCACTTTAAAACCCAAAATTTGTCACTAACGCTGACCTCGTCTCCTTCAACGTCTTTCTGGTAATTTTCTGTTGGTTCCTAGTTCAAATCTAACGACACCATCCCTTATGTGTCAGTTAATTTCTTATCCCCTTCCCACTTCTAGCCAAAAATGAATGCGTCGTACTCAACCACCCTTCTTTTCACTACTTTTATAAACGTCGGACAAACAAAATGCAAAACCCTGCGTCCTTTTCAACGGCCGTCTTTCTCGCCGCTGCGTAGCAGAAATTCGGTTACGATTCCGCTTGCTTACGAAATATTTTTACTTGTACTGGTTCTCATTATACTCATTATTAATTAAGAATTAATAGATTCTTACAATATAGACCTATTGGCAAGGTTCCAAGCAACACCAACATCCCCTTCGTGGATACACTCTGATAATCACCGTACCACAGTCGGAGGCAACACAGTTGGAGGCTTGACAACTTCCGCACGAAATATTTAAGCTTCATTTTCGTGAACCAAATTATACTCCCGTATGTCAGAACAGGCTGTATCGCTCCGAGATAGTGTTCGCAATTTATCTATCGGCAGAGTTATTTTATTCAACCCTATCTTATGTAGGCAATAAGCAACCCTTTTTATGCGTTTACCCAATTCCTCAAGATGGTTATTGAAGGCTAACTGCTCGTCTATAACCACCCCACGATACCTGACATGTTGCTTGATCTTCAATCTCTCCCCTCCAACACTAATAATAGGATCCCTTCGGTTTGCCCCCTTCTGTTTTGGACCCAGCCCCTCTGTCTTTTCCATAGAGATCGTCAAGCGCACTTGGGCACTAGCGCCCATTACCCGTCGCAACTCTCGCTTTTCCAGATCAGCTCTACTATCCGCTGGGCCAACCAGTACCAAGTCATCCGCATATGCAAGGAACATTTCACCTGCATTGTCAAGTGTGTAGAGCACCTGATTCAACATACACCATAGGAGTGGTCCCAAGTGACTCCCCTGTGGGCATCTTTTGTTAAGTCTTTTTAGTAAGCGTTCCGTTCCGAAATCCAAAAACACGTATCGCTCACTGAGATATGAGGCCAACAAACGCTGCAGAATTTCAGACAATCCCATCCGTTTTAATTCCTTTTGGACTGTTCCCCAGTGCACACAATCAAAATTCACCGCCATTTCGTGAACACTGACTGACGGCGTGGTGAAAAATTTGCACATGATCGTCTACTGTAGGTATCGATAGTTCCATACAAAGAGATGACAAGTGGGGTGTGCAAGAGAAATTAATAGTAGAATTGGATCGGAAATCAAGGAAATGTTAAATGTGTAAATCGGATAGTGTGCTCATTAAGTATCGATTGTATAGTTTAAGAGTTTAATATGGCCAGTAATACTTATATGTTCATTATATGCATTTGCGGCCATTTCGTGGACATTGAATGACAGCGTGGTGAAAATTTGCATCTGGCCGTCTATTGCTGGTATCGAGAGTTCTATCCAAAGAGATTAATATACAAGAAAGAAAGGAATTTAAAAAAAATGACTTATGTGTTAGTTCCTATTGAATGTCCAGTGAAAATCGATTGTATAAATGATTATGGACCAAGAGTTAAATATGGCCAGCATTAATTATGGTTAGAATAATGCAGAAATCGAGAGAATTAGTATTACAAATACAAAGAGATTAAAGCATTTAGGATTCTTAGATTGAAGTGGATATGGAATAATCGATTGTAGAAGAGGTTTATGTACGTGTATCATATTGAATGATAGGGAATAATTTTAAAGACAATCAGCTATTTTAAAGATTTGAAGCGGCCATTTTGAGAAGAATACAACTTCGTCCAGATACGATATCATTAGCAAGATATATCGGTTATATTGAGAAGTGAGCTTAATTAGTTTATGATATAGGAATATAAAAACAAAATATGGTAAAAATTATGTGTGTATATAGGACAATACATTTGATAAGTAGAATGGAACTGTGATATTGATTGTGGAATGTAAATACAGTAGGTATCAGCAACAGTAAAATAAAATAATGACAAGATGGCGTCTGTGATAAAAAAGTGTTGTGCACTATTTTGTTAGATATCGGATTCATACTTGGTATTTAGGTTGAGCACCTAGGGATACCTGTCTATACCAAATTCGTCAAATAAAATAGAAATTAGAGACGTTATACCCTCCGATACACGAGTCAAAAATCTCAACTTTACGTTTCTAAGAAGTCAGAAACAAAAAGAGAGAATTGCGGTCAAGGGGGATTGGTTAGTGATAATAAGCCTCATATAAGGACAATATACAGAAGAATAGATGGAGAATAGGTTTCGGGAATTTAGATCCCTTCACTATAATATAGTTGGAGATGAGACATATTTGGTATACATGCAGAGTACCCAAAGATAACTTTAAATTCCGAATACTAATCTAATAAAATAAATATTGGGGAAGTTACACCCTGTTTTATGGTCCAACAACCTCATTTTCAGGATACTTAATATAGCTCTGAAGCAAAAAGATATAGGGTAGTGGAAAAGGGGAATTGACTTGGGAATATACCAACTATAAATGGACAATAAATATAAATAGGTCAAACATAACCCCATCTCAAATTTTGATACAATATCCTGAAAATTAAGAGGGATAGGGAACTGCTATTACCATTGGGTATTAGAAAGTACAAAAGTACCAAAGGGAGACTACGGAGAGGGAGAATAGGAAGGAAGAGAGACCCACACGCATCATAGTGAATAAAATTATCCATACTCGCTGGCTCACATATGCTAGATGTTCTTCGAACCTTAACCTTTGGTCTATTATCACACCCAGATACCGTTGCTTGGTAACCACTTGCAACTTTGTCCCATTTAGTTTAATTATTGGATTTCGTCTATTCTGTTTGACATGTCCAAACCATTGTATTCTACTTTTTTCAGCTGACAATTCTAATCCCTTCCGACATATATCTAAAGTTTTTAATGTTTCTATTTCTATACTTCTTCGCGAGTTTCCACGAACTATTAACAGTCATCCGCGTAGGCCACGAATTTAATTCCCATTTTATCTATTTCCCACAGCACATCCAATACAACGTTTCAAAATACTGATCCGCTTAACGAGCCTTGAGGGCAGCTGCGTGTGGTCTTTTGTATTAACCTTTCTCCTCCTATCTCTACATATAGATACCTATTCGTAAAATATGTATTTACAATATTTAGTAGATAGTTCGGCAGTTGTTTTCTTTTAAGCATCTCGGTTATATCATGCCACCTTGCATGGTCAAACGCTTCCACAATGTCCAGATATGCACGTATACAATACTGTTCTTCTCGTTGTGTTGTTTCATTATTTTTTCTAGTGCATCGCTAGTACTATTTCCTGGCCCAAATCCAAGCTGGTGCGGATACATGTTCCCCATTTCTGATAAATATGTCTGAATTCTTATCATTATCCGCTCCAATATTTTACCATATGTGGGAAGAAGTAAAATTGGTCGATAAGATGTTGGTTTATAAGCTAGTCTGGCCTTCCCTTCCAAGAAAAATTTTAGTTTTGCTATTTTCCAACATTCAGTATATTTCCTTTGCCGCAAACACTTATTGTATACGGCCATAAGGTAGTTTGTCACATTTGTTTCTTTTACCATCTCGTGTGTAATATTGTCATATCCATGCGCTTTCTTTGTTTTTAATCTTTTAACGACTTGCCTTATTTTACTCTGTTATTTCCTCCATCTCAACTTTTTCTACATTCTCCCTATTCCATGTCTCCTCTTTCCATTGGAGAGATTTCTTTTAGTAAATATTCCCCTAGATCTTTCCAAGTTTTTGTGCTCCCCTCCCTTACATTGCAGTGACACCCATATTTCTTTTCATCGTATCCTATTCGTACTCAACAAATACGATATTCCTCATATCGACTTTTAAAATGCTCTCACATATTCCTCCCAGCTCTCTTATTATTTATTGTATGCTTTCTTTAAAGTTCATTTTCGCTTCCTTGTAACAGTCTTTTGTCAGCATATCTTTTGCATTCATACCCCGTCTTTTCCCCCTTTGTAGCTTTCCCCGCTTTCTACATACTTCTTTAATATTGTCAACTCTCTAGTCCACCATCGGACCTTTCTGTGTATTTTAGCAGTTTCCTTTTTCACGCATGTTCCACGTACTGTTAACAGGCGTAGCTGCAAAGCATCCCCCTTCTCTTCTAATGTCTCCGCTTTTCTCATCTCATCCTCTATTTTCGTCTTTAAATCATGATGCTGCTTTGTTACCTTTTTCCAGTCTGTATGTTGATAATTGAAAATGTTGATTTCTCTCATCTTTTTCTCGTTCAATTTTTATTTCTATAGCTAGATGGTCACTGAACATGCCTTCTTATATTCTCCACTCTACTGATGTTCGTTGCGTCCATTTGTTTACTAATATCAAGTCTATTGCAGACTCGCCTCGACTTCCTTGAAACGTCATCACCCCATACTCATTTAATACTAGAAGCTTATTTTCCATGATTAATCTCTCCTGTATGCGTCCTCTTTTAGTTGTACATTTGTCACCCACACATTTTGTGCGCGCGCATTTGTATCCATGCATAGAAGTATACGTCACCCTGACCTCATACAACATCCTTGCCATTCTTTCTAAATTTTGTTTTAGGTTCTTTGAGTATTGACAGTAATAATTGTTAGTTGTATCTCCTGATGTTTGTACATGATCACCTGACAGTGTTGTGTCATTCATTGGTTTAACGCCAAAATATCCCCTCAACCATCTATTATCGCACTCCATGGATTGTTACTTGCTATTATGATACAGGTATGTGTTGCAGTTTTCCTCCCACTGCAAGCATCCTATCGAATATCCTCCTTTTCGTACATACTCTCCCAATTCCATTGACGTTATCTTTGCTCTTTGTGAATTTTATCGTAAAACTTTAATCATAATTTATTTTATCTTTGAATTCTCTCTTCGCTTGTTTGTACTCGGGGCTTTCCCAACTAGTTTTTTATGGTAGTGTACTTGTCCTCTTCGTTTACAGTTTACGCATGCGTGTTCTTCCGTCTGTTTCGTGCACTCCCAGTATGTTTCCAGCGTCCCCACAATGTCCACACACATTAACCTTTTCGTTGCATATCGCTACTGTGTCCATAACACTTATAGCATCTCATCGGTTCTAGTTCTTCTTGTACTCGTAGACGTTGTTTCGGTGATGTATCATCGAAGTGGCGGATCTTTTTCCCTCTGAAATTGGAACCAATATTACTGAATCACCCTGTTCACTGACTGTCATGACAAGGTTTTTCTTCATACCTTTGAAGAAATTCTTCTGTTTAATCTACCCTTGTTTGAGATTCCATTTTTTGCTTCTAAACCCTCCACCCTACCCTCAGGATATTTCGAACACCATTCTTCGATCCCTGTACTTCCAACAGATATATCTTCTCAGAACCACCCAAACCCAAAATTACCCCAAACTATAATTTTAATTACATATATCCTGATATAGATAATGTGACTTTGTTAAAGGCAGAAGATCCTAAAATACTTAATCAAATAACTCAAATATTGGTGAATCGAACAGTGGATGGTGGAGAATCTGTAAGATGGCAGTGTTTGCCTGCAGTGATGGAGGTGGCACTGTCTCGAGAGGTTATCCCTATCGAGACATCTCTCAGGGAGATTCTTAAAAAGATTGAAGAAAGAAGAGGGGTTGCTTTTGAACGTGAGTCGATGTACAAACATTACAAATCTATTTACGGCCGAATAATATTTAATCACATGATCCTATACCCTGAATGTTATACGGTTTCATATATCTAAATCTGTGCCACAAGATCGTAAAACTGGTCAAATTCCTCCTATATGCAAATACAAGTATATTATTCTATTCTACTTTACTACATTTCAATCTTTTCTTATTTCATTAAGTCTTTATTCTACAAAAATTTAAGTTTCTCTCATCCTATTCTGATAGACTCTATCATGCTTCAATTCAATATTCTTCTCTTGTATTACTTTTGAAATCACCTTCCTACTTTCAATCCTTTTGTATATAATTTCATCCTACTTGTACTTTTAAATTCTAAATTTAATTTTATGTTATTCTATATTATTTTATTTTACTTATTTCATGTCTATTTAAATTTAACTTCACTTTTTCAACGTTACCTTTATCCTTATTTTTATTACTTTAACTTTATCTTTATTCTAAACTTTAATACACTAGACTATTCTCTAAATTATTAACACCTCAATTAACTATCAAATTTAATACTATAAAAATCTCATTTTCAATTTTAAAAATTCATTCATTTTAATGTCAGTCAATGCGTAAATTTGAGCTGATGTCAAATCTTTCTTTCCAACGAAGCATGCTAGACAGTAGACGACACCCGCATCCTCGTGGCTAGGGACGGACAACATGGTCCAATGATTTGCTCATTGGGTCATGGCTAAGCGGTGCTAAATCAGCTCAAACAGCTACAGACATAGGTACTATTGACTCCTGTAATTTTTAAAGCCAAGTACATAATTTTTTTAGAAACTTTGGTGACTAATCCCTTTTGGCGTAAACTCTAAATGGCAAAGAAGTACGATACAAGCTTTCCTTAGGTGCTTGCTCCTAAAAACAAGTAATTATACTTGATAAGGCTGCTGACAAAATTTTTGGAAATTTAGTAATTTGTACTCGTACTCATCATTGTGATATAAACCCTACCTCTTTGCAGCAGTTTCCTTCAAGATTGTTCCGTTCACCTCCAAAATCGATGTTTCCCACTGTGTATCTCTTCCCATTTGTCTATGGAGGTAATGTATTTCTCCGCGCACTATTTCCCATTCATCAGTCTGAAAGTTATGTTCCACTATCTCTTGCATAATTACCTTTTCATTCTTACCCTTTAGTAATCTTATTAGACATATCCCGCGTCTGCATTTCTCTTAGTGGAGTGCATTTCGTAATTTCTCCTTCTCTTCCTTGGTAAAATTACTAGATCCCCTCCTCGAGTTTCCCTCGTCGCCTTTATCTGTACTTTTTTGATCTGTAATTTGTTGCATAGTATATCTCGTATATTTTCTCCTTTACTGTGCTTTATTATTAATAATTCCAGTTTTTTCTGTGTATGTTGATTTTTTCGTAAAATTGTTGTGTACGTTTGCTCACTTCTAATTTTCCTATTCTATTTTCAACCCACTCTATATGGTGTTCTGCCTCTTTCATCAGCTCCTGTTTTCCTCCCTTTTGTCTTACATTCATCGTTTGTATCATATTAATCTGATCAATTACTTCCACAATGTCCGTAGTTTGATTTATTATTTGGCGATGTTTCATCTCCTCTGTTAATGCCTCTAACTTGCCCTGTATCCGTTCATGTATATTATTTGCTAGTCTCTTCTACTCCTTGTAATGTGTCCTCTTTATCTCCTACTAGTTTCTCTAACTTGGTTACTTGTTCTTTTAACTTCACATGTTGCTCTTTTTCTTTGTCTTGGTCAAGACACACGCCACATATCATGTACTCCATTCTTTATTATTTCCCGTAGGCCATGTTTTAATCTATTAAAGTCGTCACTCTTAAACATTTCTTCCATTGCTACTAACTGTTTCCTAATCCGTTCCTCACTTTCCTCAATCTTGCTTGCCTGCTTCTCTTTCTTCCGTTGTCGTACATATTGTTCCCCTATTGGTGTGCCGTCACTCATAGTGTCACTCCCCTCTAGCATCTTATCAGGTGTTCTGTCCAGTAAATCTAAACGTTTCACACTTACTGTCTGCTGCTTGTTTTTTCTTCCCTCCCCTTTTACCGTTCTATCTTCCATCCTTGCTATGAAGTATGTGCTATTAAGAGTGATACACTAAGTATTTTGTCTATGTGCTTGGCTAAGTGATTTTTGTTACATTTCTTTTTCTGTAAAACTTTATTTATCCTGGGGTACTATTCCTTTCCTATTACGTTCTCCTTAGTATCTCGTTGTGTCTACTTTTTGTTTCGTGTCGATATGTCCACCCGTTATTCCTGTTTTGTCGAAAATGAGCGTTTTCCTTACACGTATTTTACACGAATAATTTTGATTAAATATATCATATTGTCTTGAAATTTGATTTATAGACTTTAGTACCCTTCTAAAATGTTCTCACAAAATTTTAGATCAGTTGGTTATTATTAACAGTGATAAACCAAACTGCCCTTTTTCTACGAATATAAGTCTTCCGCTGGGGGAGCGCCACAAGCCTTTTCCTATTGCGGATGGGTTGTATTATGAGTCATGTTTGGATGTTGTCATACTACATAAACACTTAGAGCCTCTCTTACTCTTTGGTCTCCATAAACAATATGGCCGTAAATGTCTAGGAAGGTTTTTTTATCTACGAAGCCACTGCGAGAAGGTATCATTCACATACACATTTTGTTTTGGTTTTGTTATAACTACAAGGCATATATCTTATTCCTTGACTGTAGTCATCACATATGGCCGTGTTAGTAAACAACCACATACGGATATTTTACAACTTTCAAGCCTCCGTTTATAAATTACTAGCTTTTATTACTGTAAGCTGCTTCTACAATTTATTCAACTTCTGTAATTTCGACACAATACGTCTCATAATTACCTTGTCATCCGTGTTCGATAATACGACCACATTACTTTCATTATGTACACATGTCGTTAGAAAATTAATATATTCGTAAATTCTTATTCAATTTTTCTCAAACTTGGTATGTAGTATCCTGAATATATTCCTTGCTGCGATTAAGCGCAGCGTGGAGCTCGCACTTGACAGAGAACTCTCCCAGCAGTTTATAATTGAGAAGGGTCAATGCTTGTTTGCTGGACTTTGTTCAACATCGAACCGTTCCGCAATCTTTTGATTGATTTTAATGTACCACAAATTCCTTCTAACGCTTTATGTAAAAAGGTGAAATTTTCTCCAATGATCCTTCCACTCTATACATTACAATAAAAACATTCTGATTTTGAATGATCTATTTCTTGGCTTATCATTTGAAGCGAGAGGGCTCTGAACCCTGTGTCGTTTGGGAGTTACACGACCCCTGCGGTCCATCCGAGCCGCAAGGTGAGGAGTTTGTAAGACTATCTACCTTGGTCCCACGAGTTCGGAGGAACAGATGTCCGGCGACGTGGAGTCCCCGCATCACGCTACTAAACCTGATACAACTGAGGAGCGGCAGTTATCCCAGAGGTTGACCACTAGCGAGTGTTTATCCTCAAAACCAGATCACCTCATCGGTGCATAAAACCTTGAGGTTAAGGATTTTTAAAAAAAGAGGTTTAATCCGTCCTCGCAACTCGGCCAATGAAGGCAAGATCGCCCCTCTTTGCAACGTGCAACTTTCCACCATAGCGCCAATGGTAATCGCTCAAAGGTGCCCAAAGTTTGCTGTGTCCGGGGACTGGTGGCGCAGTACCAGTCCCCCGCTCGGGGTCGTGGGTTCGCCAAGCCTTGACTGACTTGACTTTCCCATAATATGATTTGAAGCTACAAGGTTACGCTTTTTCACACTTGGCCTCTGTACTTCCTCAAAATCCACATCACCGATATCCTATTGTCTTTTCACCTCAAGAGACGTTGGCTGTTCTTTCGTCTCTCTCCCCCTCTGTCCTTCACTGTGTTCTTCTCTTCTATCTCGCGAGATCATTTTGTCCGGATCTGTCCCTTTTTTATTCTATAGTTTCCGTAATACTCGTTGTCTGTACTTAAGCGTTGTAGTATACACATTCAAATCAACCTTTCGTTGATTTTTAACTTTGGGATGCCGTTTTGGCCCACAAGACTCAATTATTCACACAATTAAATGTTAAAACCGTTACGCTCCTGAGCAAAATTAGAACGGGTCACCACTTTCTCCAGAACTGTGTGTACCATGAAGGAACACTTAGCGTCTAAGCTTCTCGAGGAATTCGTTATTGATTTGTGAGTATTTACAGTTCACACCCTATGAATGTATTTCCACTGAGTTTTGAGGGGGAAACGTGTTATATTGGGTGATGAAAAACTTATGTGCAATAAAAACCTACTGTAAGGGGAATCCCAGTCGACTACAAATAATTGCACTCAACCGGCAAAGTTGTCTTTACCTCGTAGTTAAAACTGTGCGTTGTCCGACCCATAATTTGCTTATTCTGACCATCCAAAGTTATATCTTTGCCACAACGTGGACACTTGGTCATATCTCAATTCCACGTTCATTTTCTTCATATTTATTCCACAGAGGAAAATTCCTATTCTTCTCAAATCTAAAATAAATAAATCAATTAACACCAAATATAACACCAACAAGAACTAGAAAACATTTACACGAAACCATAATGAGCACAAATATATACTAACATATCTTATTTCCTTTTGAGTCGATTTTGCCCAAATTTGGCATACTCACTACCCAACTAATTTTTCTTCGAGCATACTATAGATATAATTCCAGCGCGAAATATAATTTTACCACCTATTTCACGGAGCGGTGTTTCGTTGGTTTGTGAACACTACATAATGTTCCTAAAGCAAATGATGTTCTTTAACGTGTGACTAAGATTTACATACGGTGGTTACGTATCAGTCGGACATATTGTGAAGATCTGTGAACGTCAGTAGAGTTGAACCGAAATGGCAAAATGAAAATACTCTTTCTTACAATTTCTTAGATCTGAGTCTCGCCAAAATAGTCACTTCAGTATTATTATTTATATTTTTACTATTACTTTTTAAATCTTAAACCAGCCGGGATTATTAGATAACCCAAGACTGAACTTGGCTGCTTAATAGGAAAGATGAAAGGGCGAAGATGTCTCATTTCAGGGAAAAGACATTGCGTATTATTGTTCATGTTCCCAATAATGCAGCCCTCTGCATAGTTCTCAGATGACTATTAGTAGAGTCTCATATAACTTCTTCCAGTTTCTCAAAACTATATCATTGGCAGAAAACAACATGAACAATCTTCACCTCATTTCGTCGATAAATATGCTTAAGTTCTTCTGCTAGAGGTTGATATTTCATTTTCTTCTCACTTGTGGTACTTCACATATTATGATCTAAGGGAACTACAATATCAATTATCAAGACTTTATGGGACATTTTATTGATCAGCACGATATCAGGTTTATTTGTTTCTACAGACTTATTAAGAGAGTACAATGCCACGGGAAAAACCTATGAATTAGGTGCTTTAATCTTATTTCTAGAACTAATATCTTGCAGATTTTATTAACTGGGTAGCACTTTCTCTATTTCCTTAAAGCTGCTTTACTGATGCTAAGAAGTTGTAGTAATCCAAGTTATTTATAGTTTCTCCTCTAACACAACGAATAATCCCTTCCCCAGATATTTGCTGGTCATTTCCTTGATTTTGCACTTCACCTCTTCGAGCATGCAGTATTGAGAATTTATCTAACCCACGTTCCATGGGGATGCCATCACTCAAGATCCTCACAAGTTCTAATTGACTTTTACGATGATTCTCGTAAGACCATGCATGTAGAATAGATAAGATAACCGCATATCAGAATTTTTCTTCACTACATATCCTAATGTTGAAGTCTTAAGCATTCTACTAAGAGGTGTTATAGCTAAGCAAACCAAAGAGGACTAAAGCAATCACGCTGTAATACTCCCTTCGAAACAGTATTTGCTGTTGAATGCGAAGTATTCCCATTCTTAATACTAAAGACAGTTTTCCGCTGCGACATACAGACGGAGAGAAAGCTTACAATACTGGGATGGATCATGTACAAGGTTAGTACATGTTAGAGTCAGGAGTGAGGTACAGAGTTAAATGCTTTCTTGTAATCCACACATCCGGGGGAACCATTACGTAATTTTTATGTACATGATGTGCGAGTACACTGTCCACAGTTGACAATTCCTTGCAACCTCGTGACCCCTGGCGACATTCGTTTTGCTCAGGAGGAGGTATGTTGTTCTTCATCAAATGGCCATATATCTTTTCCGAAATCACCGATGTAATAAGTTAATATATCGTCGAAAGACATGTGATTGACAGAAATTTTTTCGGGTAACTAATTTCACCTCCCTTGGGCAACATGTATGTTATACCCAATGTCATGTTAGAAGTTAAAATTCGGGGAACTTCCAAGCACTTCTAAAATAGCTTTACCAAAACCCAACTATTATTATTATTATTATTCTACAACATCGACGGATGCACTTGAGATATTAAATGGAATAATACCTTTCGACTTACATGTAACAAAAATGAAACATCAACTTTTCGACGCACAAGGGGGGGAGTAACAATAGACGCACACTACTTGTATGACAAAGAGAAGAGATCGAGGAAGATGACCACAAGGAAGTAAGATGAGACCTGGTAATCACGATGGGATAAAAACAAAAAGATGCGAGACCCTAATGCGTTTATTTCGAAGGTTGTTTTTGCACTAAAGACAAAAAAAATCGTTCAAATTGAATCCTTATTTATTAGAATTCCTAAGCAGTCATAGAAATTTTAATGCGCACTTGCAAAAGAAAGATTATACTAAGTGTATTTGTGAAGAGGAAACTGAAAAAGTACATCATTTGTTATAGGATTGTATGATATATTGACAAGAACAGACAGAATTTTTAAAGAAAATCAAGTAAATAGGATACTACAACATAGACATCAGTGGAAAGTACTTGGTACATAATAGACATCAGTGGAGAGAACGGAGGAGAGATATTTAGCATTTTGAGTGAAAGAGGAGAAATAAGGTATATTAAAACAGAACAAGAAAACATTACAACAATGTGATCGACGGCAGAGACGAGAACATTTTTTATTATAAAGTCATTCATTTTATTAGACCTCTCGGTCTTGTCATCTCTTTATCATGTGCAACACGAGGACCTGGTCATTGCTACTCAGTAGCTTTGTTCCTAACGACACAGCGCAGTTTAGCCTTTCCCGTCCGGAGGCAATTAACTTGAAGAGGTTGTCTTATCTAGCTAATGGTCATCCTTTATTAAGTCGTCATAAAGTCGATCATATTCCTGCTAGTTCGTTTACATATCCTTCAAATAAATTGTACTCCATTTCTGAGTTTATCAATGTCCAACGTCTGCAATATTTGTCAATGTTCTTGTCTTATATCTCGTTCTTGGGCGCAATAACAATTCCACATAATGTGGTCCGAGGTTTCACAATCTTTTCTACAAAGACAAAAGTAATCTTCATTTCCAATCCGTTTCAAATAAGATTTAAAATCCCCATGTCCTGTGAAAAAGTAATACACTTCCTAGCTTAAACCATTTCCCTCTCCTCGCGAAGTCAACTTTGACGATGGAGTTCTGCATCAGTCACCCATGTTTACTTCTCTCCTGTGCCTGTCATCCATTCATTACTTCTCTTGTTAACTCCTTCCGCGATGTTTAGTCATTTGTCAATGTAATTTCCCCATGAACCTATTTTCCACGTCCTCTTTAAAATATGCTTCCACTTCACTTTCTGTGCAAACTGATCTCAGAGCATTGGACTGTTCTACAAAACAATAATTGCTCTTCTAGTATGTTTTAGAGGGTGTAAAATGCTTTCTCTTTCACATAAAATGAAGAAAATTGGATAAAATTTAGAAGTAAAAATGAGTATTAAGAAAATGGTTTTGTTTAACTGCTAAAATGTTGCAACTTTCTTAAAATACATCAAAATTTCATAATTCTTTCTTATGTAGTGATAAAAGTATCTTTTTCATTTATTACACTGAATTTCACTTGAGAAACTTTTTCGTTAACACGCAGCCATAAAATGTGACACTTTTTGAATTATTGTTCAGGAAAGTGAATTTTAAAGACAATTTTTCTCAGGATATCTCAACAATTTTCAGTTGGGAAATTTTGATTGTCAAGATCACTTTTTCCGCAATGAATATTTATAATTTCACGATGATCGACGATATGTGTAACATTTCAGGCTCACGTGTACATTTATTTTCTATAGAAATTTATAATAGCAGTAACCTAAATTAACATTGAGTCCTCTTTTATTTTTTTACCATTTTTTACATACATACCTACGTCAAAAAATATTAGGTCAACAGTAACAAAATCGAATAATAAAAATTAATACGTTTTTGATAAGTTATTAAATTTAACAAAATTCGTTACAATAAATCCAGAATATATTCCCCTTTTTATTTCTCTGTGTATTATTTCAACATATACCAGAAAACGTTTTGTTTCAAATTTTCATTTTATTTTAAACACTTAAAATTATGTTCAGGTGCACGAAATGGAACTTGTCTTCTGTTAGAATAAAATATGATAAAGTGTTAATGTATTTGCCATGTCATCGTCACATTCATGAGCTTATTCGAAAGAAGTCTTGCACTAACGATTACAGGTCCAGATGTTGGACTATTCAAAAGATTTCAGAAAGTTTGGTCAATCATCGATATGGTACGCACTAACCCCGAATTCGGTCATTGGACGAAGAAAACAACCAAAACTAGCTTTGACAGATACGGTTTTTTTCCAGAACTAGTTCCGTACGTTTTCAAAACGACCAAAACTAGTTTTGGACGTTTCACTTTACACAAAACTACTTTTGTGCGTTTTGAAGGACAGAACTAGTATTAGTCATTATTTATGCAATCGCAAAAGTTAAGTTGTGTGAAATGTAAGGTACTACATCATCTAGAGTAATAAATGTGGTTAAAAATGCTATTTCCATGCACGATACATATTAATAAAAGTGGAAGTTTTCGTTTCTAGTGTTTCTTATGTTTAAATCGCTAGAAGTTTCTTTCCGATTACATATTTCTACGTCTTTGTTATTAACCTTACTGAATATTAATAGTCCTATGAGGCCGCAGACAACTGTTGCGACATTTCAATTGAATGCGGTGTAAAATGTAAATATTTTTTAATATGAGTTTTAGATAATTATATTTATTTATTGTATTACCATTCCCTTTTATCACACAACTAGATTATTTTCCCAGCTTCACGGGGGCCGTAAGTGGCAATATGAGTACATAGGCGAAATAGTAAATGTGTGAACAAGTACTTATACTGCAAAAAAAGGTGTTTAAATCTTTTGGGTATAATTATTCATATATTGCAAAAAAATTAAATTAGTATTACAAAATGAATCTTGCAATCTTTCTTTACAGATCTTGTGTAGCAAAAGCATAAAGCTTTTACGAAAAACCCGTGAATTTTCATTCGTGAGTTGTGAAAACTAAGATCATACTGTCACTTCAGGGTGTTTTCACACAATTTATGGGTACGGAAGGCCGATCTTGTTAGACGCGAGACATAACGTGTATAAACCTGAAGTTATAATCAGAGTAGTTTTCTTAAACATCTGATAAAAAACTGTTAAAGAATTTATCCGGCTTTAAACTACTATATTTTATGTTAAATGGTTTTGCTTAATATGGAAAAGACACGAAGTCAATAACCATTTTAGTGTTTAAGAACATGCTTAATAAACATACAAAATATACTACTATATTAATATACTACTATTTTAATATACTAGTATGATATGGTTAAGATAAAATGTTTAGTAAGTAACGCAGTTCTTGAACTTTGCGAAGTTGGTAAATAATCAGAATGATAGTTATACATCTACGTTGAAGTGGTATATCCAGAAAATACTTACGATATTCTTAAATATCTTTATTTTGTTGGAAAATAAATTATCGTACAACGTATTACACCTTAATTTAGCCTGTGTTTTTACTTGTTTGAATGATTGTGCTTCATATGAAAAAACCAACGTCTGTATCTCTTAGTTTCCACGATAATAAGAAACCAATATGCAAACAAAATCTTTTTTCTTATGTATTAGTAATATAAGAAGTGATTTGCTTATTTAATTGATTTTATGGTACATTTTTATGCAAACAGAATGCCACATTATCGATTGAGTTTTATTTACTGTTGTGCGGAGAGTTATTGCTTCACAAGTTTCGATTTCGAGACTTGTTTCGCAACGAGATTTCTGCTCCCAAAATAAATAGTCAGGTTATGTAGGAAACAGGACAAGGTTAATTTTTAGTTGAAGTATGCCGTGTGGTGGCGTAGTGTGGCGTCTGGAGATAGTTTCGCCATCTGCCCCCCCCCCCCTCTGGCGCTTCGGTACAGGCTTTTGCTACCGTCCGTGTGATGGCGTAGTGTTCCGTCTGGAGATAGCTTCGCCGTAGGTCGGTTGATTGCGCAGAGCTGGATCTTTTGATAGAGGTTAGAATCGGTCACGATGCTTCCTCATCACTGTTAAAGGTTTTCATTCAAATTGTCACAATTGGATGCATAAAAATCTCTCAAATATTCGGTGAACCTCACCGCCAGGTAACAGATTAATTATGTTACAAAATCTCGGTCCCGTCTCCCATTTTCATTCAACAAAACACAATTAGTAGATTTAATTCCGAGTATTTTACATTAAACTTTCATTCCGTGGAAATGATGTTAAAGTATGTATTGATACTTCTATTGATATTGATAAAGTATGTATTGATAGCTAATACTTCTGAAACGAATAAATTACAACAATAAAAATACTTTACTAAGTTACTACAGACAATAAATTACTAAGTTTTGTGCAAAGCGAACCGTCCAAAACTAGTATTGGTCGTTTTGAAAACGCACACAACATTCTAGAAAAAACGCATCTGCAAAAACAAGTTTTGGTCGTGTTTTTTCGTCCGATGACCGAATTCGAGTTTTGTGCGTAACACATGCATTGCAATACATCAAAATTTGAAGCTGGTATTGATGAAATAATATCTGAGACGCTGAATTCGTAAAAATAGGTAATTTCATCATTTATCTTGCAGCAGATACACGTAAAATGATTTAAAAAGATTTAATAAAGAATATGACGAAAATTATTTGACAGGTTTCGCTAGTTCATTGTCTTTAGATATTCTCTTCATGAGCAGATAACACAGAACTTCACGAGCAGAGACTGACTTGTATTTTTGGAGATCCAACTGCAAATGATTATTTCCGACCTTCGGGTGCGATGCACCAAGCTATGTGAATGGAAATATATATGTTTGTATGTATGTATGTAATTTGTTTACTTTTTTGCTGTCATAGAAACACAACAAAAGAATTTTCTTACTTATCCGACACTTGGTAATTTAGAATTATAAACAAAAACAATTGAACATCATTGCTTAACAATGCCTCCAAAAAAACGTAAAGCTATTGAAAGTAATGTAGAAAAAGATAAAAGATTAGCATCGATACGTGAAAGAGTTGCAAGATCTAGAAATTCAGAAACAGCAGGACACCGTGAAGCCAGACTCCAAGAAATTAGAAACAGGGCTG
>NNCF01129218.1:2528-52362 GCA_002313205.1 Laupala kohalensis
CCTCCACGTGGTCATACGCAGTTTGTACTGTTTTTTGACAATAAATTTATATTATATTATATTATACATTTCACATTGATTATATATGAAATTCATAGAGCAAGTTTTTCATTACCCCCACCACAATTTTGAGATGACTATCCTCATATATTTTCTAAAGTGAATCAAGGAACTCCTATTCTCAAGGTCATATGAGGCGTTTGGTGCATGTGCGTATGAACGGGGTCTTGAAGCTACTGTTCTATAGGTCTGGAAAGCAGATTGGTGAGGTGATGGTATGCAAATGTGTTCTCGAGTACATACATCGTGGCGAAATATTTTAAAAGAAACTGAGTTCCCACGACTTCATATGAATGAAATATATAGTTCAATGAAGATACGTTATTCAATTACACATAATTTTTACAGTAATATTGGATAAAAATATCACATGTATGTATTTTTAATTATAAAATATCCGATATATGTCGATATATTTCTAAAACTTTTGTTCATTCATAACATTCTTTTCAACACCACACAATATACAATAAAACGGAAGAAATTTTATATTACAAAGTTTCTTCCCCGATACTGAAATACTAGCTTTTCAGAAGTCATAAATTTGTTTATCCTCTATTTGGATTGACAATCCTGTAAGCAATGAATGAAAAATTAAATTGCACATTCCACCTCCTGTTAAGGGAAATGTTTGAGAACGGTTTAATTATCACTTAATATGATCTTTATAACAATAAGAAAATTTTATTTGAACAGAAAAGTGTATTTAAAAAATGGGGGTTTGGCAATATGACCAAGCAACGTTAATAAACCTGCTTCAGGTTTTCTCTTAAAAAAATTTTTTTGTGTAATTACAAATATACAACTAGTGTTGAGCAAGCAATCTAGTGTGCTTACTTGCAACAGAGTCGCTCCCGTTCAATTCCCGGTGGGGCCAGAAAAAATTCGTAGCTTTTCAATCGACTGTACCAACCACTTCCTACATTCTACCGCCCCATGTAGATAAGATTCAATACCACGCTACGCATCCCATTTGCAAATACTACAATGAAAAAATCGAATAGTTTTGAGTTAAGCGACAGTCCTATTAGCGAGATGGACCAAAATGATGTTTTGTCTGTAATAAATACGACCGTGCAGTATCAAAAGTCAGTAAGATGAGGGTGTAGGTATATTTCCTTAACGCATGCTCTGCATTGCTTGTAACGACAACACCTGCTTGCTGTAGCACTAATGAAAATCGAAGCCCCTGTACGAAGACGTCTTTCTGCTTCACTACCCTTGCGTCTGCTCTATTGTCGCTCACCCGCCTCGGCGTCCGCAACGCCACCTGCCGACGTGCACGAGTGACTGCGACGCAACGGCGCGTGCCCACCCTCATTGCACCTGTCGCCGCTGAGAGGCGCTGCGGTCGGCAGACACGCCTAGCGTCCGTCATGTGTTTGGAATTCACGCATAAGAAAAACAAACAAAAATTAAATTTATTTATTGAAAAATATTTAAATATTTCCAAATAAACCTTTTTAAGAACCGAAACAAAATAGCGCAAGAACAGAAAATNAACAAAATAGCGCAAGATCAGAAAATCACAATTTAATTCCACAAAATCAGAAAATCAGAAAATCGTAGGTCGGTCGTGATCGTGACTTTGACTAAGAACACGCAAAAATATTTTCTGCATTTTCGGAGTAAAGCCCTAATACTGAAAATTCTGTAAATATGTTTGTCTGCTCTCAGTCGAAAATTAAACCACAATCCAAGATTTTCTGATTTTGTGGAACGGTAACTGGACCCATGTTTTGCTTTGACTCAGAAAAATATCTATGTTAATAATATTAATTTTAAAAATGTTAAGGAACAGTACAGTGATTGGCTTCTTTAGGTCAATTATGGTCATTTAATTGATGCTCAACACATGTCTGGTTTGAAACATAATTATAAATTGCACATTTTTTAAATTTGTTTAATCCTTAAACACGTTAAATCAGAAATATATAAGAAATAATGTCAGCAGTATGAAAGCACACAATAAAATAAACACTACACTAGCATACAGGTCTCCAAAACAGATGGACAAAGATTAGCCTGATATGACACTGAGGGGAAGAAAGATGTCACTGCCTTCCAGCGGCAGAATTAAAACGGTATGAAGTACCCCTGAACATATTTTATGATAATAAATCATCAGTGGCCACTGACTAAATTGTGAGGCTGTCCCATTTAGCTGTATGACCATTCCTGAACCACGGACAAATTTGAAACTAATATTATAACTCACAAAAATGAAGAATCATTCAGAATATGTAATTTATATCTATCAGTTAATACATAACTAATGTTATTTACATACATTTTCATTTATTGGATCTCCTCACTTTTCTTCATGTGATTAGCTAAATTTACTTGAATTCTCGAATGAGTTAGCTAATCAGGCAGTCCTAAAATTTGTGGAGTGGGTAAGTTTGACAGAGTCGTGTTGATCGAATCTCATGAGCTCTTTCTTTCTTTTATATTTCACACGTTTTAATGCACTTCTCTCACAGACGATTGTATTTGAGTTTTAGTCGTGTAATTTTTTCAAGGCAAATTGAATTCAAGTTTAAATCATCCTTGTGAACGGGATTTCCTTTCTGAAAATGAAGAAATAATCTTGAGGATTCGGTCGAACTCAATGAAAAATCATCGTGCTAATGGTACATTGTAACCATTATTATGTTAAACGAGATAAAGCATGGAGGATAATTTCTTGGCGTAAAATTTTGTCAAAAAGTTAGGAACCTCTGGACGTAGAGCTAATTGAAGAATTCATCCTTGATTAACTCTGGTAGAATGACGAGACATTCTTGTGGTCTATATGTTGTCTCCAGTCCATTGCTCACCTGATCGGTTGTCATAGTGAGAGCCAGTCGTGACGAATGTTCCGAGAAGCAGGGATATTTTCCTGCAATCGCAGTGCACCTCAGACAATGACTAGTTTCACTGACTCACGGACGCGACAGATGCTCGAGCTGAAGTTCATCCACGCGCGACCAACTTCAGAACGAGTCTTTCTTGTTGAATGATTTCCTCCTACGACCCGTAGACGCGTGCCAGTCTACGTCGAAACGACAATATTAACTGCCATGGCGTATCCGTGCAAAGATTTCGCGGTCTTACCAATATGATTACACCAATAAGTTGGTCAACTGTAATTTGTTATTTATTCATAAAAAATAAAAGAAATAAAATTTATATTTTTCCGATTTTTTTAGGGTCGGTCGAGATTTTTCTTCTTCTAATTAATTATGATTACTCTCAGTTTTTACAAAATGAAACCTCTCCCGTTCAAAACCACAAATTTTTTCTCAATATATCGTCGATGATGCATAACGTGACGCTGTACGTTCGTCACGAATGAAATCACAACTCAGTTTTTTTTAATCCGTGTATAATGTTTCCATGTGTAATGTTGTATTCGCCTAACGCTTATCGTACAGATTATTCATATCCTGATGAGAGCTGACTCTCTGGCTACCTGCGAGACAGACGTAAGTAATACGTAATAGACCAAACCAACATCTCTCCTTCCCAATTTCCTTACCCAAGTCACGGTTTGGTGGAAGAGCGGGTCAAATGGCCCGAACCTCGACATAAGATATGAAATAAATAAAAAAAGAAAGAAAGAAAGTACGAGAGTCAACAGCGCTCGACCCGTCCGTTCAACCCATTAGTCGCCTTTTGACTATGCGTCATTGAAAAATTATTTTATTTAATAATGAAAACTAATACCAAAACACGACGTAATTATTCCAGCAATACCAGAATATCTTCGATATCTTTATAAATATTATAAAATAATACTTTTGAATCACAGATATTCGATAGGACAGCAATGTTCAAAATGGGAGGGTTGGGCGCGGCTGAGAGACGGATTACTTGGGTCGGTCTAACAGATAATCATATACTTTTTTTATTTTTTTCATTTACATTCTTTTACACCCGGTACCTTATCACAGGTTATTACCGAGGGTAATGTATCTTTTATGACGTCTCTCTCTCTCTCTCTTGCAACTCATTCTTTATTGGATATTTCTATTATGCCGCATGTCTATGTCCGTCCCCACCGCGTGAAGATGACACCATCTACTCTCCTGTATCTTCCGAAAATGCATCAATTCCGTAATAATTTCTTGAAACTCTAGAAACATTCTCTACGTTTGCAACAGTAGTGTCCAATTATCCTGAGTAAATACACAATTTATCTTCATGCGTTTCATTTGTCGACCTCTCTCAGGATCACTGAACTCACGGTCATAGAGAATGTGATTTATATCTTCCCTCCCCTTCCCACAACTATACTCGTCGTCCTCCGCTACCTTCATTCGAAAGAGGTAACTCTGATAGTCACCATGTCCTGTCATAATTTCCTAAACTGCTCGATTTGGTTTAAACCAATTTCTCTTGGCTGTTGCATATTGCACTGATGGTATAATAATAAATTTATAGTCGAAAAGCAGTTACAAACTGCGTATGACCATGTGGAGGACAATAAACTAATTTACTCCCCGTAAGCAAGCAAGGGACCATCCCATCAATTCCGATCGAGGACGCTAAGGCAGAGGCGGATTTAATATTTCACCACACTTCTAAGATAAGAATAAAAATAGTTCGGTACGTGCTATAATACTAGTAAAATGTCAACAAATTTGTATTTAATAGAACACAAAAATTATTTCAGAAGTACGTATAATTATCAAACTATAGATAAGACGGAAAAATATTGTTTATTAATCGTAACTATGTAACTATTAAAATAGAAATAAATTCAAGATTTATTATTTCAATAATAAGCGAGAACCTAACGAGTCTGTGTAAGAAATTCGCCTCTATCCGAAGGAAAACTGTAGAAAAACCTGGGTCAGGAGGAGGCTACAGAATTAATATACACAACCGTGTCAAGGTTGGATACATATAAAACTAAACTTATGGGAATAATAAGACACAATACAAGCATGCAGGAAAATAAATTCCTGGAGTTCTCGACTGTCAGTTGCCTTCTCCCATCAAATACCCCAGATACTCAGCGCTATTCGCGAAATGACGAGCGTATTAGTAAATCTTTGTTTCTGGAAACGGATCACTTATTCAGAGACGATGCAGCGACAGGTGATGGCGCGCGTCGCTTCGCTCGGCGGCGCATCGACGGACGCGCGCGCGCGCCGCTCAGACGCCGACGCATTCACTCGCTCGGAACCCACAAACGTCGTCATCTTCGCCCTCCCGCTCTTCTTGGGATGGCGATACACAATACGCTGGGGAGACTTTTTCATTTTCAGTCCATATATATTTTCGTTTCTTATTGACTCTTAGAGATGCATTAATGTGTTTAATATTGATGTGAACTAGAGGTAAATAATATAAGAAAGATCCTGGTGATAGCTTATAGCTGAGGAAGAGGGATTTCTGAATCTTAAAATGGTGGAATATTAAATTGTTTAAATGTCCTATTGATGGTAAAAAACTGGATATTCCTATTCTTATGTATTAAATTTACATACACTGAAAAAATAAAAGGAAGTTACATAACATTCCATGCCTTATAAAAAGAATGCAGAATATATTACTTACCACATTTCAAAGGAGACGATATAATATTCTACTTCATGGCCCAGTCAAAAGAGACATTCGCCATCGGAAGAAATTCCAATATATGAAAATTTGGTCACACTGTAAATTTGTTCATAAAATTTGCTCATGGAAATTGTTCATAATTCCAAATGAAATATCAAATTTTCCAATCGATCGGACAGGTAATAAAAATTGTATTGAGGTTAAAGATTCAAAAAGAGGTAGATTTTAACAAAACAGTTCTTTAATAACTCTTTTTGTTGTAAAATAGCTCTAAAAAATTTGGTAGAGAAAATACAATGTATCATATTTGTAAGCAAGCTTAGTTTAAAAAATGATTAATAGCATGTGCCAATCGTTGGGCGCATTATATGCCTTCAGCACGAGAAAACTTTAATCTCCAAACTTTCGACTTTCTTGGCTACGTTTTGAGCTAAGTTTTTCATTAATCTTCATGTCTCAAATTGTTATCTTAGGACGAGATAAACGCATTGTGTCTGCAGTGAGTATCCCCGTTTCCTTCGCAATGTCTTTGGAGTACTCTCGCTCGCCACGGACTGCTACTTTAATGTTTCCTCCGATTGTAGACCCCTCATGAGACCTGGTGCCAGTCGCTCACTCGTTGCACAAACGCCGGGTTCGAGGCCCGCACCCGGTGGAGGAGATAGAGGCAGATAGTGCAGGGCGTGGGTGTCTCTTTCCACGCCCTCCCGCATTGTTCCCAGTCCTACCCCTCTGCCCCGCTCAGACATCACATTCTACCGTCGTTTGCCGCATTTCCGGACACAGGCGGTTTGCGGCGCGTTACATCCTCTTGGGAAGTCATTTGATCTAATCGCGACATATTTCAGGTTTTTTATAAGGAAAGAAAAAAAAGTTTTTTAAGAGAAATATAAAATGAATCAAAATATTGTAAGAGTTTTCTCAATATTAAATTGATTTTTTTTTCATTTCCTATACCGGGATTTTCAGTTATCAGAATCATTCATGGCATTTGCTCACTCACTCCAAATAAGAATAAAAATAGTTAGCTGTTTGTTTTAGTGTCTTCACAATATTATAAAAATTTTAATTTCATAGATTATAAAAGAACTATTATCTATAATATAATGTTAACAATTTATTAATCGGTAAGTATTGCTAATGAGTATCAATTGTTATGAATACTTTTTATTTCTTTAGTCGGTTATCTATCACTTCGTCTTCGAATTTATTTATTGCAAATTTCTCTGCTCATCGTCTTAGGTCTTAATTATTCATAACTGTAATAGTAAACTCAAAGATGGAGATTAATAATTCCACAATTCTGCTATCTTCAAAAGCTGCTGTCCCTAACCTAGTAAACCTGTATATATCCTGCCTCTGTTGGAGAACCTAAGAAAAACCGGGACCAGAATACCGTAAATCAATATTTCTATCCTTGATTCTTGTAGTATTACAATCCTTTCGGACTAGGTATTAAATAATAAGTATTTTTCTGATGCTGCGAATTAATTAAACTTTAAATTTTTGTGGAACCATCCAAACTTAACAACAATGATCGTTTATGAAAAAAAACATGTTGCACGATTAGTTTATGTACTTCTTTAACATTTTATGTACAAAATACGTATCTCCATATATAATGATGTTTTTCATTTTCTCAACTCTCCTCTCCCCTCCAACAAATTAATTATCAATACAAAAAAGTTTCAAGGAGTTTTAGATTATTAGATTATGATAATAATATGCCCTGTATTAGATTATGATAACAATAATAATAATAATAATAATAATAATAATAATATTTATTTCACTGCAGATGGGCAGCGATTCAACGGCGTTCTGATGCCCTCACGAGATAATCTTCAGGTTGAAATAATTTCCCCAACTGTCGCCTGGTACAAACTGAAGGGGAAGTCGTCGGCTTGCTTACCGAGTCATGAGAGTACTAAAACATATTTGATGTTGTCTCCTCGGACGAGTTTTGCAGAGTGAGTACCCATATATCGTGGCTCACCTTTTTGGAGACTCGCGCTGCTCGCGCGATTGCTAGGTCGGTCGGTCGATGGATTGATCGCGTGACGTCGTGACGTCACAGGTTGACCGTGTATCGATTGTTGATCTGGCTCGATGGCGTGAATATTACGTAAATTCAAGTTATTGTAAATTCTTCTGGCGGGGAAGTGCAGTCTCATGGATTCCAGTATAATTAATAAAGGAGTCTGTAATTAATTAAACCATTCATACTATGTACAACTATTTCATCGATTTTTTAAAAATTCCTTAGACGTAAATTTTGAATGGACCTATGAGTTTCGAAGAAATTGTTCACAGAAGCTCAACAATCGACAGATGTCTCTCAATTGGCAGAAACAGCATAGAATCCACAGATTGATCACTTGTCTAATGATACGATATCTACTCGTAAAAGTGTCTGAACATACCCGAACACTCGATTTCCTCCTTTAGTACCTTCACTTCTCATTTCCCTTCCCTCCCTTTCTAACTTACGCATTTCTTTCGTATCACTTCACTACCACTTTCTTCCCAAATACACAAACGCGCCCCTTCTCCCATAACTTCCTAACCTTTTTAATTTGTCTGCTCCCCTTTTCTTGGAGCATTTTTGAATTCGAGAGGTTGCTGACAGCGCTCCCACAACATCCGTAGGCAAATTGTACCAGTCTCTGGTTGATCTATTGAAAAACGAGTATTTTCCTATATCTGTTTATATTATACGAGAGGACTATAAAAGGCTGATACATCGATAATTGAACTGGAATTGTTGCACTTCATATTATCATAGATGTAAATCTGATGGATATACCTGAATGGTATGAGACATAATTCAAACTTATTTGAAGAGTAGTTATATCTACTAGTAACTATACATTGATAGGAGATGAATGAAGGATTAACTTGAGTGTTACACCGATCTACGAGGATCTTTACAGCGCTCTGAATAATGTGGCAAAGAGGCCATCGGCAATAAAATTATAATAACACAAATTTTAGTAATTTACTCAACAAAACAATACTTTTAAAGGATATATCCTTTAACATTTCTAGTCTCAAATTTTGTAATTTTTTTCTTGATATACTAAATCTTTTTTAAAAGAAACAAGAAAATTGTTTTATCATGTAAAATCAACTTAACAAAATACGTCCTTCATTAAACTTCCGCGTGTTTTAAAATATTTAACATATTTAAAACATTTCGAAATAAAAATTTTAAAAATGACATTATCCTAAAAAATTAAAATTTTTAATATTTCCCCTAATTCCACAAACGTCTACAATCTAACAAATTGTATGCGAGAACGGGTTGGATCCTTTATCATTTTGATTATTTATATGATTATCGAATGTTTTTAAACAATTATTTCAGCCACTCACAATTTCTTTGTCTCTTTAAATAGTGGAAATAACACCAATCAGTGTAAGTTATGTAAGTTTCCACACAATTATTATTATTTTTTTAGCTTGAAAATTATTTCTGAGACTTTTTTGGTGAAAACGCCATCTTAAATCATGGATGTTTTTAGAGAACCTCATTCTGATAGTTTGTACGAAAGTCGCAAATTCGTAACTTATTTTGGCAATCACAGAAAATACGTGCCGAAGCGTCGTGGGAAAAAAAAACTTTTTCAATCGATTTACTTCGCTATTTTTACCTCACAAGACATTACGTGGTAGTAATCTCATTTGAATAGTTTACATCCAGTTGGTTTTTTTTAGAACTCTCTTCTTGCCAATGTTCGCATCTCTGCCCCGTGATTTCCAGGTATTGCCCATCCTTAATCTTGGGGAAGTAAGCATACTCCACTATCTATAATTTCATCCCATATCTACAAATTTGCAAACGAGCTCATATTTCCCATGTCACGCGCGATGATAGACACACAACTCTGAAATCAATTTCCCTGATGGGCATCATTTCCCTAATGTACGTATCTCGCCCTTTCTGTTCCGCAGCATTCACATTCCCACAAAACATATTCAATAGTTTCTGATGCTCCGCCACATCCACATGTCTCATCATTATCTTCTTAAATAGTATTTAAATCTCAGGGATCAGACTGTATATACATACAGGTTGGAACCACTTTCTTTGCTTTGCCGCAAACGTCACATCTGGTATGAACTAGAGGAATCCAGTCTAGTACTCCTCACAGATTTTTAATCGTCGTCCATGGCATAATTGTCCATTTCATGTCGTGTTCTCGTGGTTAAGGTGTGCTTACAGCATCACCTGGTAGCTGAAGCGTTTTGCAACGTTTCGTCCCGATGCGCCACGCGGTGACCACGTCTTCATTTATACGAACTAACGTCCGGTTGCGCCGTAGCGTCGCTGCCGTATTTCCTCCTCCTGTTCTTACGCAACTCGCTCTCAACGGAGTAATAATGGAGATAAATCTACTGCTTTTGTCGCACTTAAGTCATTGAAGTTCTTTCAATTTTTAAAATTAAGTCACGTTGAGAGATTTAATTTTTAATTTTCAGATTTTATCTTTCGGCTGACACGTAGCCAGATTGAGGGGATCAGAGGGTTTTTAGATATTTTTGGTATTTTGCTTTGAAAACATTTTATTTGCATAAAATATCATTAATTTAAAAAATGTGAACTAATTAACCATTTTATGTGTATAATATAACAAACTTTAAATATAAGGACAAACAACTTTAAAGTTGACATCAATTAATTTCTTCTGAGAAGGTTGGCCACCTCCAAAATAAAGTCCTTTTCATGGATTTGTCCTAGTTGCGTTCTTAAATATATATATAATATGTGTGTGTGTGTGTGTGCCAAAATAGGAATAGAAAATAACAACATAGGTAACTGTAAAAAGTTGGTGGAGGATATAGAGCAAAAAAGAAGAGAAATTATCAAAGAGTGCATCAAAGAAAACTGACACTGAACTGATTGTATCTGCGTATTCAAACGACATTGTATTTCTTTTGGAGGTTAAATAAAAACTTTAAAGACTAATTTAGAAAATATCGTTGAATGGCAATTTGTCTATTGAGCGGGTAATAATATGCTAAAATTCTGTTTAGCAAATAATTCTGGAAAGGACTTCTGGAAGGGACTTACGATACTAAAACGGTGCAGTGGTCAAAGAAAACAATAAAATGTGTGAATATTTTGAATTTTTTCCTCTTAAGTGAAGATGGAAATTTTGCGCATGAAATTTGGAAGTCAATCAAGCTACCTATCAACATCATTGCACATGACTTTTACTTCATGTTAATTGATTTAAATTAGTCGTCTGGATCTTATGAGGATAAAATAAGTTGAACTAAATCAATTATATCAAAATTATGAAAAAATTAAGACATTCAATTTCGAACTATTGAAATACGTAGAAAATTGTATACAAAATGTAAAAATATTAAAAATAGTCAATAAACAAATTAATTGTCGATTGGTAGAGTTCCATGGTATGACTATGCTCTGAAAA
Source organism: Laupala kohalensis (assembly GCA_002313205.1). NCBI lineage: Eukaryota > Metazoa > Arthropoda > Insecta > Orthoptera > Trigonidiidae > Laupala > Laupala kohalensis. The sequence continues at coordinate 13,580 of NNCF01129218.1, forward strand.
TCTTCTAAAGAAGGAACCCAGGAATGAGTGAAGCGACGGTACTTAATACAAAAGAAAAATTAATTTTTGCAGACACGTGTTCGCGCTTGCGACGCCGCCAGTGACGACAGGGTTTTTGACGAGTGACGAAGATGACGACGGTGGAGACCGCAAAATGGAACGAGGGAGTGCGCTGCATTAGTGCTCAACTGGCGTCTCGAGACAACTTCGTCCGCGTCACACCTATTCGATGGCACTGACGCTCGCTCGTGGAGGCTGTGGTGGGGATTACACTTGGTGAGGGTGAAGATGGTGTTGATGGTTCTGATGAAAGATGATGACACATTCATACTACCATATATAAGAGAAATTTGAATTTTTGAAAAGAGCAATCGTAAAACCTTCAGTAGCTGGAAACAAACGAGCAATACATACGAATATACTATGGTTGCAGAAAACGCTGATGATGGTTTATAATGGCCTTTAGTACCGAAATATTAGCGAGATTATGAAAAGAAGATGATAAAAAACCAAAATATTAGCATTTCAAATAATATTAAAAAAAGTTTCAATTCTTGACGTACACATTGCCAACTGTCTTGCTTCATTTGTGTGCTAGTACTAAAAATGTAATATTATTGCGAATTATAGTTAGCCAGCCAGTTTCTTTGTTCAACTTCTTTGCTTTGTCTCTAATGTGTGTTGAATTCACAAGTATATTTATAAATCAACGTGAAAAACAGTTTCAATAGATATCAATGAAATTTCAAAAACTATTACTTACACACAAAATTCAAAACCTGTCTCGAATGAAGTTGCGGATATTCATCTGGTGATACCAAATAATGACGAATTTTACTATGCCGTCAAGATGAAAATGCATGGGAAAATGATAGAGGAGAATATGATTTACGTCGAGCAAATTAGATGCGAAGAGAACTTAGTGGAATCAGCGTCGGACAGGAAGTGGGCAGAGCGCTGAGACCCTGGATGGACTGTCTTGGTTCAAATCCGGGTGTGGTATGGAACTTTGAATAATACCTCTTCATACATACAGTTTTTATATATCTATGTTACTGACCTTAAACATTATAATGAATAGAAATAAATAGTAAATTGTCTACGTAGACACTGGCAATCATGCTGTAATACGTTAGAAAGTGGAAGAAAACTTGTGAGCATTATTACAAAACGGGTTTCTGGTATATTGTATTAATTTATTTCAATAATATGGTATGTAACAGCGATAATAAAAACAAAATAGAATTACATATTATGGATATGGGAAATCTTTGTGATGACTGATGTTACGGGTGAGGCTCTACTTTAAAAGAGGTAATAAACGTAAATGATTTAAGGTTAAAATTTTACTTATGAATGCAACATATTTTAACTGCCAAATTTTATCTCATTTGTTCAGTTTTGAGGGAACGTGCATAACATTGTATTTAGAAAACCGGCATATCTTTTTAATTAAATAATCAATTAATAATTTTTAATTTTTTTCTGTAATTAGAATTTAAAAATTAATAGTAGTGCTTTTTATTGTATAACATTTTTTTGAGACATGTTGACATTCAGTTACATTTTTGACGTTATCCTGACTTCCATATTAATAAGTTGCACATCAAGCTTTTTTAATTATCTTTTATGGTTATATCCAAAGTGACTTTACGTCAGAAACATTTCATGTACTCCGTTTTAATTATTGTGTTTAATTTTAGAATTACTTCCAACCACCAGCTACCGTTATAAAGTATACTTATCTTGGTTGTAATCTTCACAAAATAGCTGTCACCTCATTGTGGTTACCGTCACTCGACGAAACATCTTCTTCCCCGTTAACTCTCCTTATCTTAATTAAACTTCACCTCGATCCCATCATTGAATTCCAGACACTCGCAAACTGCGAAAATGGAGAAAATGTTAGATCTGCTCATTCTCACTCTCACTTTGTATTTCTATTCACTTCTTTTTTCTTTCACTTTTTTTTTTGCTTTACCGTCATATTAATGGGCTTATTTTCAATCTCACTCATTTACTCCCTTATGGTCGTTATCATCATTATTTCTGAATTTTATTTCTTACGATGCAATGAATGAGAAACGTTTAATTTTTATCAAATTTTTATTCGATTTTATTCATTCTGAATGTTCTATTTCTGTCCAATTATTAGATTATCACGAACAATTTGTTTAGAAAGAAAGAAAGGAGGGAAGTAAGGAATGAAAGCGTGCTCTCAATAATATATCATTATTATATCACATTATATACCACTATTATATTCATTAAAATAGCTCAGTCTGACAGCATATGACAAACAATACGTACAACATACTTCGCGCTCTCTTTGTATAAATGCATATTTTAATTCATGGATGGGTAACGTACTCTTCACAAGCCACATGCATCCTACGACCTTCGCAGTGGATGAGATCCGAAACGATTTATTCGAAAAGAAAATGAATTACTATGTAAAACAGCGTATGGTAGGAACAAACGCGTTGGAGGATGTATCTAATTAGTGAATTTCCGACAAATGTTTCCTTTCGAGGGAATGAATTTCCCTTTCGGATTTGTGTTTTACGAGAGGTCCTCAAGAACGGAGGCACTGACGTCTTAAACAGTGGGCCACCATATCCCGAAGGGTGGTAATGATTTTCAGAAGGGGTATAAAAAAAATATTTAGATGTCCATAAGCTACTATTAAGAATAAATGTAATGATTTTTTAATTTTATTTAGGGCAATCGTAAAATATGAGTTTTTATTTGCATCCAAAGAGTCAGAAGTGGCTCTAAATATTCTACTACAATTTGGAAACATATACTTATGTGAAATGGCTATTTATTAAACGTTGATTGAGTCAATTCTTAGTTTTTTTAGTGAAAAATCCTTGTAATTATTGCAAAGAAAAAAATATTATTGAGTTAGTATTTAATTTTAAGAATATATTTCAGAATTTTATTTTGCAATAACCACGTAATTTACACACAGTAAATACAATTTTTAAACATTTTGTAATTTTACAATACCTCTGCACAATAATTTTATACTGAATGTACATTCTTAACTTTTTTTTCACTATTACTTTGTTGGGGGTGGTTAAAAATGTTCTTGGCCGTAAGGAGGTCGTCTTTAGGAACACTTCAAGAAGCCCTGCTCATGAGGCAAAACAGATGCATGATGAGAAGAGTTTACCCACCCATACGCGAACTCTCTTTACACATTGGGCATGCCTCATTCGAGGGGTGGGGTGAGGGAAGGGGAAGGAATTCTTCCGTAGCAGCGGAAGTGACTCCCCCTCAGTCTCAATTCCGTTCTTTCTCTCGGAGCGCGTAAAACAGCAGAGCAGCGCGGAGCAGACGCCGCCGCCGAATTTATTTCGACGCTTCCGGCGCTGGCGGTTGTTTAGGGGCCCTCGAGGCGGTCGCCATGGCTCTGGAGAGAGAGAGGGGGTGTAAAGTGAGGAATCTAATGGACGAAAGTGAGAATGGGCGAAAGAGGGAAAGATAAAAAATAACGTACGACTGTCGGTTAAAAAAATTCTGAAGACAGACTTGAAGTATTGATCATTGAATTGAATTTTATTCAAGGTTTGCTCTTCCCTCATTCCATCGAAATGTTAAAAATGATTACAAAAATTTGAAGAAATAAATATATTGCAAAATAGACTACAATATAACTTAGTATGATGTAATATGAAACAATATGCATAAATCAACACAAATTTAAATGTTACAAAAATAGAGGTATAAAGGGAGTACAACATGTGCACGGCAATACGTGGAAGATACAGAAAATATCTCAAAACATCTAATACATAAAATTAAACAATCTATTAGTACCTCGAAGCATTCGTATAACTACTTGAAAATCATAACATTTACCATAATATAATATTTTAATATGTAACTTTTCGATCATTATATTATATTTTGTTGCGTGTATACATGCTACTATTCAACCAATGAACTAATCTCGTCAAAACGGGATATTTACTCACAGGAAGACGAGAACTAGGTGGGAAGGCAAGTTTTGGAAGGTAGCAAATTTTTGGAGTGTAAAAGTTTTGTTTTTCAATTCAAATAATGAATTTCATTAAATTAAAATCCACTTCAATTAATATTCACCCTGAAATATTATCTTATGGAGCAACCGGTGTCTTTATAAAATATTACTCTGAAGAAACATGTCTACATTATGCGATTAACACAACAAACAATTATTCTTTGTGGTAAATTGAAAAAAAATATCGGTAACGTTCCAATTGATTATGTTGGACATCGATTGAAATTGCCATTATTTATGTCCTTTTTTTGCAATAAAATATATATACAAATATTTGTGTTTATGTTAAGTGTTAATGTTAAGACCTCGACACCGCTCGGTAAAAGAGTATGACGAAGAAGAAAGTTAATGTTAAGAGTATTTAACAACTTTTAACATTCTCAAAATCTTAAATCCGGTCAATAATGATGTATGTACGAGTATATTTCTGGATTTATTCTCGAGTGCGGATCTAATCTTTTTGATTGAATTCATACAATCGAGGGTAAAAAGCAGCGAACTGACATGATCTCATTTTCAATCGTTTTGGTATTTTTTTTAACATCTTGAAATGGCTTACATAGAAGAGATAACTTCATTGTGTACGTTACCAATTGCATGAATGGAAAATCAAGGTATCGTGAAGCAAGATAAAATATAAATATCTTGTCTGTACAGTGTGTATTTTACTACGTAAATACGAGGAGAGGAACCCATGAAATCGAGAATTGTCTGATAATTTTGAGCCAGATGAAAACGTTGACGAGCCGGGGTTCGAACCTGGGACTCTGCTGTGATAACAGGGGTGGTACACCACCCGTTTACCTCTCAGAACTGAACTCAATTTCCACCCAGGCCCAACCCCGGAAGACTTGAGTCACATCGCCATTCAGGAGATATCTGAATCCAGGCGGCACACTATGCTGTGTGCATTGAAGTACCCGTTTCATACGTACCTACGTGTTAAGGTTGGTCTTCCGTGTACCTACACGTGTTGGAGATATGTGATAACTTTCAGCCAGATGAAAACGACGACGAGCCAGGAATGCTACTCCATTTCCACCCAGGCCTAGAATCATCTATTTCAGTTCTGCAACAGAGAAATTACCTGCAAATGGCGAGTTCAGTTGTGGCTCTGCAAAATCACCTTGTCCCGGAAATACTTCCCTAAGTAATTTTCAATCGGAAGAAGCTCCGTCACCGTATTTAAATAGAAAAAATATTGAACCGTGGTCAACAACCTTTAATATTTTTTAAAATATTTGTTTAGAGGTCACCCAGAATTGTGAAGAGATATTTAAATTTTTGTTTGCGGTTTTCGTCCCTTCCACATTTGCAATCTAGGTCATGACATGCAGATTAATGAAAGGGCATTGCTTTAAGTATACATGAATGAAATTGCGTCTAGTGAGTTCCCAGTTTATATTACATTCTTTATACCTATCTTGTTTGTTACATATTAGATCGTTGCTAGTTACTATTTAAAAAAAATAAAAATTGAAATATACACATTAAAGATAGACTTTGGAGTGATTTAACTTATGTTATATACTACGTGCCAGACAACTACCTAAATAGCGTAGGATTGTGTATTATCACCCACTCCTAGTCTCCAGTGATGCCAATGTTTGTGAAACGTCAGCTCTTTTCTGCCTCCAATAAACGAAATTGAATAGCAGAGTGCGCGTCTTCTCTGCGGAGGCGTCGAATAGAAGCCGTCGACGGACAGACGGCGAAAGGAACCTCGGACGCGCAGCCGACGCCGCTGCAGTGAGCAAATGCTATCGCTGTGGGAAGATCTCACCGATGTGATACGGGCGTCTGTACGTCTGTCTGTATACACGCCCAGAACACTGGACTTACAAGCCAAGCCGACGCTCTCTACACTTGAGCAGGGGTCGGTAAACTACGGGCCGCGGGTCAAGTGGATCTGCTCTGCCCTTTTTGTACATCCCGCGGAATAATAATGTATTCTACAATATCAATTTTTTTTCAACGTACGCGCTTAAATGAGTGACAACCGACTTCCGAAGTTTCGGCTAGAACTACTTATAGTAGGAACTGTTTCTTAATAGCAAATCTGAATTGCGCCTGTGATTTCAAAGTAAATACTTTTCAGAAGGAAATGACCATGTCTCTAATTATCTCTCGTTAATTCTAATGGTGTGAGCTCTAACTTTGATACAAACGCTATTCTCTACTATGTCATTTATTTGCAACAACAAAATTCTATTTCTTCAGTGTTATTATTGGCCTATATTAATTTAAAACAAGAAATGAAATTTTTTCATTGTATCTCAATATGAAAGAGGCGTAGGAAATATGTCACTCTTCATTGTCTTACCACTCCAAACGTTTATGTGATTTCCAACAAAGAAATGGACAAGAAAATGAATTCTTCCAAATTGTTTGTTTATACTAACACACGTCTAGACCTTTAGTACGATACTTTATCACCGAAGGTCGTGTCCTTAAGTGTCGCGCTAAGAAGCCACAATTAGAACTGATGCATAATGAAGACCTGATTTGCTATTAAAAACAATTATCCTTGCTCACATCCACATTATTCTCCCACGCTCATAGAGCAGTAATTTATCTTGACAGAGTTAACCTGGAAGTTGAAAGCATTGAAAACCTTCTGGTCTTTCACAATTAAAATCTTAAGTAATTGCTCAAGAGGTGACGAGAAAATTGAATTATGCAAGTCCTCTATACATGAGAATATCTTTATTTTACATAATTCTATGTAAGTAACTATCATTTCTTATGAAGGAGTATTGATCATTATTCGTCGAATAGAAATAGTTGATGTTGCACTTCGAATTGGGATTCGCACAGCGCAAAGGTTGGTAGACCAAATATGTGCTCAAACGTTCGTGTGCATGTGGAATGCAGGAAGATAACGCAGTGACATTTTTAAAATATTTATTTCGATTTAAAAACATATTTTGAAGTTCTTTTAGAAAAAGAAGCGGATCGCAGAAAGAGTATGAAAAGTCTCCGAAGTTCGCCACATGTGTTCTGTAGGACTGATCTCTGTAGACATTTCAACAATTTTTCAAAATTCGAAATACATTTTTCTTTGTTTAATTTTTTGTCACTTTATGGTGTCAGCTCCAAAACAACTAGACCAAAAAACTTCGAGCTTCGAAATCTGGTTCGAGCTTTGCTCAGGATGAGTTCAAATGCACTACGGAGTGATTTTTTTGAAATTCAAATTAGGTTTTCTTGATTTAATTTTATGCTCTTTTTGTGCCGACCGAGGAGCTATTAGTTTTGAAATTCGACACACGTCATCTCTAAGGTGACTCGCGATTTTTTTCGAAATTTTCTTTAGATTTTTCTCACATTCAACAATTACTATTTAAAAAGAACAGTGGTACAAAAATACTTTCTCACTAGTTTTCACTGGTCATATTATAAATTATCAATAGAATTCCATAAAATTGTATTTCTTGATAGACTTGACATGCTTACTGAGCATACTTGAGCTCGTAAGCAGAGCGATAAAACTCACTGTGCTGGACGTGATGTAAATTATATTAAAAGCTTGTAAAGAAAAAAAACACAATAATAAATTATTTTTAAATATTATTGTTTCTTCCACAGATATCCTGGTGTTTGTTTCTTAAAAGGTTCTGCATATGAATAAATGGTACAACGTATCTACACATATTTCATGTACTGCATACTCAGCGTTTACACGGGTAAATCATTGCTTCATGTTCTACTTATAGATTACTGAAGTGCAGCTCTCTAAGTAGTTGGAAGACACAGAGCAAGGAGGAGGAAAGGTAGCTGGAGACTTGTGAGTGGAGTCATATGAATGCAGAAGGATTTTTGGAATGAAGTTTATATGGACGGTAACTGATAAGGAAGTGCAATAAATGATTAACGAGATATATAATTGATTCAATGGAAAATGTACAAGCAATTTGGAAGTGTAAAAAGACACGAAAGTATTGCAATAACTAAAACCAAAAGCTTGTTGAATAAAAGGAGGAGCAGAGAGCAACCAAGGTTAAAATACACAAAACAAATTCTGGACAACATTACCGTACTTTCAATAGTACTTCCAAATTGGGAGAAGATAATGAATAAATATAGAGATAAAAGATAAAGCCATCACAAACTAGTATTCGAACTGATGACAAAAAGAAACTATAGCCATCAATTATTTTCGCTAAATACTTTTACAGAGCGACTGAACTGTACTGGTAAAAATGACGGAATATCTACTGATATAATTCTACTATTAACGTCCATTATATAATCAAGATTAATAAGTTACAACTTACGACATTGTGGACGATTACAATGTGTACTGAAAATGTACAAAACTACATATGAAATGACGCTATATCACAAACAAATCCGCAAATGAACCTCGAGATTTGTTTTCATCAATGAATCCGTTAAAGAGTCATCAGAACAAAATCATTCACACATACGACTCTGATCATTATCGTGAAACTTCGAATGTGAAAATACTTCGTATTGAACATACCAAGTAGTGCGAGATCCGCTAGTAGTAATGACACGTTTGAAGCATAAAAAGTACGATACAAAACGCAATGCACATATAAGTATCCCAAATCTATTTTATCTGATTATTTAGAGTTGGAGAGTTTTCCCATAGTTGTGTTTTTATTTATGTGTTAATAGACATTTGTTTCGACTTGACTACCCATTGAACTCTCGTGCCTGAATGCCTTGTAGCTATAATTGAAATTGTTTATACTAATTAACATAAGTACACGATCGAACGTCACTAAATTACGTTAACTTCAGACATGAATGAAAGTTACTTTGACTAATTTATTGTAAATATAATGTTTTATTATTAACTTTCAATTTAAAATATCTTAAATTGCCCGAGACATAAATCTCACTGATAATTTTGTAAGTATGTCACTTAGTGTAGCGGCAACGAATTGTTGTTGTCAGCATAATTCTACCCACCCATAATTCTATCTCTAGGAACTGAGCACAGGTGAGACAGGACGTGGAACTTACGGTAACGCCAGAAAAAACATTCATTTCTCAGCCTCTTTTACGTATCATCAATATTTTTTACAAAATAATATATGTAATTTTGTAATATTGGGATCATAATCTACACAAGGTCATAAAAATGTTTTCACATTTATTCTGTGTTACACGTGTTCTCGCATATTTTTAGCTTTTAATGATGTGTTTATTCACATTTTTACTGGTGTAATATAAATTTTTAAAGAATCAATGTTATGATACAGAAGGATTTGTAGCATTGTTCAATGTATTCGACAACATTGATTAAATTTTCTTTTAATATTGAAATTAAAATTTCACTTTATATATGATTGCACTTTCACAAAGTTTTCCAAGTTTTATGACAAATTTTTACGTTCTTCAAAAGTGTCAATTTCGCCCCATCGAAATTTATTGTCATTTTTAACAGTACATTGATGTTAATAAATTATTAACTTAAAACAATTTAACAATAAATATATTAGGACAAATATAATAATAAATTTACTGCCAAAAAAGTATTTAAAAACTGTGAATGACCACGTTGAGGACAATAAACTAATTTATTCTCCGAGAGAAAGCACGAGACCATTCCATCAATTCCGTTCAAGGGTTCGGAGGTAGATAATGAAAGTGAGGAACAAGGAATCAAACTTGGCTGTTGATTTTTTTAATGGTTAACATTTATTCTTAACAAGTTTACATCCGCGTTTTCTACTCCTTCCCCCCTTCCTCCGAAACTATTCCACGGACCTGATAAATATGTGTACATATATTTTGCCGGGGATCATACTTAGCGAAGTATCAACAGATATAAAGTAAGAGCTTCCATATGAAAGATATTTAAAAAAATATTTATCCAATTCCCAGAAAAATCATGTGGAATGTAGGATCCAATGACTTATCCAGTCAAAAGTTAGAAAAGAAAACTTCCTCATTCACCTCTCTCGTAGCTATTGCGTTATAGATATTTTAGGCACGAACCCAATTATGCGGTTTATGGGGGGTGGGAGTGGGTGAGGAATTAATCCAAGTGTAATGAATTTTATTTTCTCGTATATTATTTATACTGTCAATGCAGTTCTAGGATTGATACCGATGCCAACGAAAACCCATTTCATGAAATCTTTTTCATTTCTGACCCCTAAAACTTTTAACCTTCTGCCAACTAATAATAAAAATTCCATTAACTTAAGTATTTTTTTCTAAAGAATTAAGAAGTTGGCTATTGAAACAGACTGATATTGAGCTTATACTTAAAATTCTCCAATAAATCTCCAAAACTCATATTTTGTAACTTGACCTACGCATCATTACTCTTAAAAATGTTTATCATCTGTTAGTAATATAAGATATATTCAATAATGTTTTTGTCTAATATTCTAGGGTATATTTTTTGTCGAATATATATTTAGTAATAAAAATATGATTGTAAAGTAATTCAACTCCTCATTCAGATTCCAGTGCAGTTGATGCAGTTGCAAAATGCGAAAGTTGACTCAGAGGAAGCAATCACTGTAACGGTTCGCGCGATTATTCCAACAGCAATGGAAGAATTTTCTCTGCAAAGCAATTGTGTGGCTGTCATGTACACTTGCGTAATCCACCGTCGTACGCTACTCAAGGATCTTCGTGATGATTATTCCAGAGAACGTATCGTCTAAATTAATTCATGATAGAGAAATGCGATATTCGAACATTGAAACACATTCACGTCAACTGAGACACTTGTCGAGGAATAAATAAAATCATATTTCATGTGCACAACATTTTGACCATTTATATGATCCTCATCAAATAACTTTATTTAAATTAAAATACTTTTCAAACGTTATATAAAATAATTTAAACACTATGCATTTTTTAGTATTTTTTACTTTCTCATATACGTAAGTATATAGAAAGAATTGTAACCGTGAAGAAATTCGAAAGCGAGATTTTGACGGAAATATCCGTTTTGGCTATCCCCGATTCTGAAAAAGTGGTTTTCAGTATATCGTCTGTCCGTCTGTTCATCAGTGCGCAGCGTTTCTGAGTAAATGGATGAATCAATTTCATTCACATTTCGTGTTTACGGTAGAATTTACTTGTTGTCGATGCACGAAGTTTTTTTTTTACTTTAAAACAAAGGGTACTGCACATGAAGGTCAAAGTACTCTTGAATGTTTCTCAAAAACTGCACCAACGATTTTGCTTAAATTATCTGTACGTAAAGTATAATTAGCACGCATTACATCCGCATTCCCGGTATTTCACTTGAACGTTTGGTATAGACGCAGTAAAATAATTTGTTTGCTACACTTACACTTTAGTTTACTGTTTCAAGAAGCTAGAATAATATTTAGCAGTGTAAATGGACCAAGTAGACTTAGAATACACTTTTGTAAACTGAAAAGATAGATAAAATACAAAGGACGACAGCAAACGCACTGCAGATACGAAAATACATCAATTTCTGTCTACAACGAAATTATATTTACATAAAACTTTTACGAAATTTATATGACTGATAAGAAGCTATATTTTTTGAAATAATATTTCGAATATTTATTTTTTAATTTTTAACAAACCATAAATAAGTAGTACATACTTCAATCAGACTAGCAAAATCTTTCTCTTCTTTGGAATGAGGTTGTATNAGAGCACTGGAAGACGACCAAAATATAGAGGAGCACACAAAAAATTACCCTTTCACTGTAGAATTTTTTTCTCACTCTATTCTACAGACGGAGAAACTTATATGAGAAAGTATGTGCAATGGTTTTGCACCTAAAAGTTATCCAGAGGGTAGGGATAATTTTTTTTAATTTTTAACAAACCATAAATAAGTAGTACATACTTCAATCAGACTAGCAAAATCTTTCTCTTCTTTGGAATGAGGTTGTATTATTTCGTAAAGAATAAAATTTAAACATTTTTCATCCTATTTTAACGTATTTTTGCAAAAAATTGATTAATTCTTAGGATTTCGATCATCCTAGGAATGGAATAACATTACAATAACAAAAATAACGAAAAAATCTTTAAATTTTAGCTCCACAACACGGCAAAATAATACATTAATCATTATATCATTGTCAGCTTGGCATTTTGGTGAGTGTAATCTACCGAGAAAACTATTGAGAACATTGTTGATCCGTCAGTGGTTTTTAAGTAAAATCTGTGAACTCAGCTAACCTCTCCCCACCTAGAACTACTACAAATAGTTTGATAACTTTCGCCAAATTAAACTGGTAACGGGTCAGATTTCCAAGCGTGGTGGTTGAAGATCCTGCAATCTTAACAGGAAATCCCGGGTTCGATTTATGTCTTGTCGCTAATTATCCTTGTCTAAAGGTATCTCATATTCACATGTAGATGCGCGCAAGAATGATTCGAACACGTGAATCTTTGCTTACTTTTTAATCCTTTCGAAATACATGTCACGTGAAAATAACGAGCTCCAAGCTGGGATTACCCTCGTTCTAAAGCAGTGCTTATGCGCGGCCCTTGAGGAAAGCCTTCTCATGAGACGCGATCTGCGTCGACGCCGGCGCGCGGTGGGAAGTGCCATTCCCTCTTGGCGTTTGTTTATCCAGCGTCTGCTGCACGGTGGGAAGCTTCTCATCGCCCACGCAGCTAACCGCCCCCCCCCCCTGCAACCCTCTCCTTTGCTTCTGGACAGCGGCGGCGGCGGAGGCGGTTGGCCGCGTGACCTCAGACGGAGCCGCCAAAGCACTCCGCGTCGGTGTTGCATTGCCCGCCGGAAGGTTACTAATCGTCAAAATTAACAAACGGCGAATTCATGGAGACGAGGGCCGGCAAAATCGCATGGAAGGCGTCCATAAAGAACGTTTATTCATTGCGCCAGACATTGCGTAAACACTATGACACAAATATTGATACAATCCGAAGACGCAAACGTTGTGACGTATATCATCGCAGCATTTCAGAATAAAAACAGAAGTATTGAATAAAAAATGGATTTTAAAAGGTATTGATAAACTGTTTCAGAAAAAAGTTAACATCGTGTTAATATACTCTTCAAAAGTAACATTTGTCTAATCATCAGAACGACCATTTCACGATACAGAATAATCAGAAGTAATATGATTTGATGATAAATCTAACGTAGTTTCAAATCCGTAACATTCCTAATTGAATACCTATCATATGTTAAACTGTTCCGAATTTAAACGTCGACAAAAGAAAAAAGTATTGTACAAATGAAAAATACTGAATTTAGCAGGAAAGATAAAAAACAATTTTTTATGAAGTCTTCCGTATAAATAAATATCATCTATCATTCATTTGACTGGATTGAGTTAAATAGATTAGCTTTGTTGGCACCTTTCTTTAGATTCTATGTTTATCGATTCCATCACTCAACAAACTTGTCTCATATTATGGGTTCATTTTTGGTAATAATGATGAGTTATAATAATAATTGATTCCGCCAACATGGCGTTCATCGGAAGTTAGGTGTCCTGCTGTAAGTTATCGATTTATGATTTGTCTTAACGCATGATATGATATTTCACACCCATCAGATTCAAGTTTATTTCATTTGTACGATACGCAAAATAAGGGAAGATAATTAAACTTAATTTTAATGCACAGTACAAAATAAATCAATTCAAATTGATTACGTCGTTTATAAACTGTACTGGAAGCTGACATATGGGCTGAAGGTGGCTGAAGGCAATATTGTGTACTTATACATATACGAGTGATTACTCGATAAGCTGTTGTCGATCTAAAAAAATGAATTATTCCTTATGAACAATATTTGTAAATGGTCTGGTCCCAAATCATAGTTTCCTAAAAAGAACGATTTTTTATCTCAGCAAATAAATATATTTTAAGTCACAATATGGAGCACTTGGTCAGTGTACATACGAACTAGTTACCTCTAACTCCACCAGATGTCACATGCAATATGTGAGATCCCAATATTGGCTACTGTATCCAACATTTTCCCTCTTCGTTTCATTTCGGACATTTTGTATGTATGCTCAATCCACCTTTACCGATCTGAACGCTGCTCTTTTCTTTTCATGAACAGCGGACTTGTGATTCCATCCTCGAATGTTTGTCTTACGAAGAAGCTGGTGTACAAAGAGACAGGTCACAAATTCTTCGGTTCCCTCCACGAATTCCTCGGAAGATAAAAACTTACTTGTAGCAGAGTGTTAGCTCGCTTTTAAAGTAAAACTCAACACGAACGCTACTTTTCAATTTTGGCACGTTAGAATATGGTACATGTCTAAATTACTCGAATCACTCAGTACTACAGCTGTGGTTAGTATCCTGCGTAATTCGTACCAGATCAAAATTGAATTCTTCAACTTAATACACATATTTGTAAATCATTTTCAAACAAAGAGATTCAAGTTTAATTTTTATATATATTTTTTGAGACCTAAAACTATTTTTAATCGTCTTACCTGCATTTCCCCATTTTAGGCTTCTCCCCAGATACCTCGTTCATTCCACATCCAAACGCTCTTTAATGCACGCCCTTAGAGCACGGCTCTACAAATCGTATTTTTTTCTTATAGACCCCGGCGTAAATAGTTTTAAACGTTTTACTTAAATTTTAATGTGATCACTGCATTTTTATAAGTGGGAAAGTAAAATTTGATTCTATAAAATTATGTGTCTGGTCGTTTTTTTTCAGTGATTTTTAGACTCATTATATTTTGCAAGTAGAAGCTTAAAATTATTCAATATTGTCTCAAACACAGCAGTTATCATTCGAATAAGAATTATTTTTGGCACACTTAGTTTATTTTATGCGAAATTATAAAGTCGACGTATCGGCAAAAACCATAAAAATAGCAAGTTCTTTCAGACATTTCAGGTATAGAAAAATTAATGTTCATTAATAAAAACAACTTTTTCTCTTTAAACACAACAAAATGACAAATCCATTGGCGTTAACTGTTTTTTCTCTGCGATTTTTATTGTGCTCTCTACAGTTATTAAATGTCAGAGTTCTATGATAAAAAATCCAATAGCAAACGTGGGTCTCTCCCAGGCATCAATATGAGGATGTAATTTTGTGTGGCATACTCGGTGTGCCTTTCAATTTTTCAACTCGATTGTCTTTCCTTAGCGTGCGTTTAAACACACATTTGAGTCAAGTTCGGTGAAATACGTTTCATTACAATTTGCGTGTATTAAACATTCGAAAATAGTACTAGAAAGTTAGTCGCTTGCCATTTTAATATATCATGATTTTCTCCCGTTGCGAATGGTATGATGATTATGATAAATTATTTTGAAAACAATGATATGTTTTCAAGTGATTATCTTAATATTTCAAGTAAATCTGATTATACATAATTAAAAACTTACGACCTTTTTCGGACGAATAATATTTATATTTTCTGTGAAGAGCTCTGATTATGTTAATCAACAGAATGATGAGAAACGAGGTTCGGTAAGAAGGATTTCGGAATGTTACTTGCATTCTCTTCAATGCATTTTATTTCAGAATTCTGTAGTTATTTTTATTTTTCGTTTTTATACGGCAGGATCGTAGAATAATTTATGTGTTACTAATATCCACTCGGATAGAGCTTGAAGAATTTTTTTTCTTTTTTCATTATTACGTAAATATGCATTGCTAAATAAATTCGGTGTAGAAATATGCATAACGAAGACATTCATTATTTGCGTATTTCAATTCTGTAATTATTAGGTAAACTAAAGATAAAAATTGGTTAAAATAAATAATTTATTTGTTTTTGATCATTCACTCTCATTGATTTTTGGTTAACCCCTAGAGAACATTTATGTCTAATAATTACATGTAAACAAGCTTTGATTTGTTTGTGTTTACGTTAATAAAACATATCTGTCGATTCTGCAATTTGCTACAGATTTTAACTACAGGGCTGATGTAAAATTGTATCTTTAATCACCAGTGAATAATAGTTTTTTGCTGTCACATGCACTTCGTCTCATTCAGAGGCGAATAAAGTAATTGCCTTTGGGCGCAAGATTTTCGTTGTATTAGCCAAGAATTCCCAAGGAATTTAAAACATATTTTAAAATGTTTTTATTTAGGTTTATTTTAGGATTTTAGGTAGTTATATTGTTTATACTACTTTTTACCTTATATTAATAAATAAGAATAATCAAGAAGTAAAAATGTATAATTATTTCTAGGGCCACCAAACTTTTAAATCCGTGCCCTCCGACTTTTCATACTTTTAAGTGAGTGAATTTTTTTACATGGGTTCAACTATTTATATTTTAATTACTATGCAACTCATTAAGCTTCTTAACAAGAGAGGGGTGAAACTTGGGAACAGAGAGGTGTTTGAAGATGTTTAATTCATGTATCACGGTGCTGAAAGCTGTGACTGATAGTTGGTAAAGAGGACTTGTTATGGGTGGATGATGAGTGACGCTCTCTACCGGCTTCTTTTATGTCTTCGATTGTGTGCAACGTGAGAAACGGAAGAGAAAGGACGATGCAGTTGCAAGACTTCCTCATTTTCCCCTTCTTCCGTTTCTATCATGCGATTCAAAACTCATCTACGTCTTGTAGAACAATATTACCCTCACACTCTTATACATAGGTATAAATAATAGTTATTGTCAAGACACCAGTAACAAACTTCACATGACCAAGTGAAGGGCAATAAATTTATTTTACTCTCCGGGAACAAACAAGGGACGTTACCACAAAGGGCCCCAAGTCAGTAATGGATTTAACATGAAAGCGCCTCAAAGCATTATCATGATTTGAAACCTTCCTAAAAAATAACAAAATAATTTGCTGCTGGTTGTAATACGTGTCCATCTACGACATCCTGGTGTAATATCTACGACATCCCAGCGCAGTTTTTAAGAGTTGATTCGAAATACTATTTTTTTCAAAATGTGGAGAAGGGCAACAATTATATACTATGCATTTAATTATATACTTTCCAAATAATTTAAATAACCAAATTTCGAAAAAAATAAGTTTTTTTGAATGCTGAAAAGTAACTAATATTGAATAGGGAAAATTTTAACTTTTACTTATGTGCCGGAAGAATGAATATCGATTATTATTTCAATAGATTCAGTAACTTTACAGTACAGATACCGTAAGCCTTTATTGACTTTAAATTTCATTGTTTGTTTTTTTCGCTAACAAATAAATATTGTCTATTGTTAAGTTGTCTGAAGATAAATTAGTGATAAGGTTTATTGTTTAGCTTTTGTTATAAGATACTTGTAAAAAAAATTTAAATTATTACAGAAGATTTCTTCTGAATTTCATGCATTTTTTATATCACCCACAAAGGCTGATTCGTATTTGAAAACTACCAAGAATGCTATTTAAAATCGTAGGACATTATTAAGGCTTAGGGAGTCTTTGCTGCAAAGTTATTGAATCTATTGAAATATTAATCACTATATACTCTTTTTTTCTCATAAGTAGAAGTTAAAATTTCCCTTAATAAATATTTGTTACATATGAACATTCAAAAAAATCGTTTTTTTCCGAAAATTATTTAAATTGTTGAATATTCTATAATTTTTTCTCTTCTCAACATTTTGAAAAAAAAAATTATACGAATCGACTCTTGAAAACTGCACTGAGGTCAAACGCCTCAAAGAGAAAGAAAATCGATTGGAATTTACGTTCAAAAGATAAAAATAAAAGACAATAAAAATAAGTGAATCACCTGAGGAATACAAGAGCAATTGTAGAGAATTGTATTAGTTGAAAGTAAAGAAAAAATTCGTTTTATTAAAATTGATAGATGCTCATTATGTGTGTTTTTCTTGAATACTAAAGCTAATATTATAAAATTGTTACCCTTATTCTAAATATTTTCTAGTGGATGTAATATATCGTATTGAGAAGCCAAAAATTCTCATTTCCATTATCTGGCGGCCGAGAGTCAATCGTCAAAAACTGACTGAAATTGTTCAGTCAGCTAATAAATGAGAAGTTGATTTTATTAACGGGTGGCGACGGTTAGGCACTTTATAAAGAGGCTGAAAATAGAATTGTAGACCGGCTCTTTAAAAAGAGGCTGATTTTACAATCGGGCTGCGACATTTATAAATCCAACTCTACCTCATGGGAAACCGGAGGAAATCAGGATGTGGCCACAGAAATGATATACATCCACTTCCAAGTTGAGTGCAGATAACAGAAAACTATTATGAATCAATAGAAACAACAATAATATGTATGAAAATAGTTTTGTTTTATAATTTGTTAACGTTAAAATGCCATGAAATTGTATTACAAAAAAGAAAAGCAAGTAACATTAATATAATCTCGAAGTATGTTAAAAGCAATACTAATGGGAGATTGAACTTTTTTCATTAAAATCAAGAAAGTCTTCAACATTGACGACTCATCCTTTGGATTTTTTCTAAACCCTCGCCACAATAGGATTCTGTTGTTATGGAATGTCCCCAATACTTCTCTAATGATATCAATGCGTGCTTTCGACTTCACGCAAATTCACTTGGTACACCTGGCATAAGAATTCCAAAAGAAACAGTTTCAGTGACCTTTAGATATTGTAGTAGTGTAGTAGTGAACAATTGACATCAAAAGGAGTTTTAAANCAACAATTGACATCAAAAGGAGCTTTAAAAAAGTGAATTTGTCTTTGAGATCATCCAAAATTATGGAACATTAGGTGAATGTTTCCTTTAAGTCACCAAGCATATTGTCATNGTAGTAGTGAACAATTGACATCAAAAGGAGTTTTAAAAAAGTGAATTTGTCTTTGAGATCATCCAAAATTATGGAACATTAGGTGAATGTTTCCTTTAAGTCACCAAGCATATTGTCATACTTCGACACATTTATTTTTACCATACTTTGTAAGCGAGACTTTTTAAAATTTATCTTCTAGAACTCTCATAACCCTGTTCCTCAATGATATTACCAAGGTTTAATGACCTTCGTCTTTTTTCAGTCGCAATAAATTATATAAATTGTTGTTTAAAGACGGTGACCTCCACAATTGTGAGCGCCTTTATAGATATAGGTTTCGTCCAAACGTTTGTGACTTCATCAGGTGTTTCTCAATAATGACAAAACATTTACACGGATACATGGCATTAATTCCACAAACTTGTCAACATTTAGTAAACTTCTGTGACTAAATGTTTTCACTAAATTGTATTAACGTTTTTTATAAACATCTGAAGAAGCCACAAGCCTATTGAAGAAACATTGTGTTTTCAAATCTACCTTAAAAGGTCGTATTACTTCATTTAGTACAGTATACATCGGTGGTGAGGTGACAATTTATATGGCAATAAACCTGACGCTGATTCTTCGGTGGATAAGCACAGTGTAACATCGTAGCCAGTATAGATTTTGAAATAACATTTTCAAGCACTGTGCTCCAAAGGCGATTAAGAGCCATGCCCGTCGCCGCCCAAACAAGGAAAGGTGCGCGTTAAGACCTCTCGTATTGTGAAGAGGCAGAACTCCCATCTACTTCTGAAAACTGAGATGAACGCCCGGAGAAGGAAAATGAGTGTGTATGGAATATTTCAGAAGTTGACAGAAATAGTGTTCATCCGAAAGGCAGTTTTTCTCGGAAGCTGAGGAGTGACCAAGCCGAGGTGGGGTGTTGGGAACGGTGGCGAAGAAGTGGTCACGTGACCTCCGCTCCTGTATAAATTGGAAGGATTTCAGCTCCTAAGTGACTTTTATACTAGAGGCTTTCAGACTTTGAGACAAGTGCGAAAGCGTATAGAAGTACCCAAGTTATTTAATATGTAACTTGGATAGTTTGGTCGTCAGACCACTGAGAATTTCTGCGGTAATTCTATTACTTGCTATAGGCGCGAATAACGTAGCTTGGAACAGTTATTTATTTCGAGATAGCAACTTGGAACTTTTTGAACTTCGGATAATCTGGGTAGATTTCCGAGTTAATTCATAACACCAGTAGTTATAACTGTGTGTAATTATTGCTTTTAGATAGCAATATCAAGTAATAACAAGTTCAAACTTGTATTTATGATTTGCGAGTTTGTCTACATTTGTATTTATTCAGAGCTTTATTTAATTTGAATTAAATGTTTTATTGTTATTACTCGTGTGTTTGATTGCTTGGGGAAACCAAGCTGGTGGCAGCGAACTCTACCATAAAGGTTGTGGTTTATGGTTGAATCCCGCTTCTCCACCAAAAGCTTACGCACATCGCATATGGGCTTGTGGTGTGCCGTAACACACAGTTACAGAAGACTTGTGTAGGCGTTGAAGATGCAAAAGGGAAATAAAGAAACAATATGGAGACATAAGTGAAATAAACAGAACAATTCGTTTACAATTTCAACCTTCAATCGGACTGTGTGCTTTACGTGGGAAGACATAGTGTTTACTCATCTGTAAATCACTGTGTTAAGCTTGAGTTAAATTCAGGTCCCACTCTGCTATTTAAATGAAACGTCCGCATGACGCTAGGAAAACTGCAAATAATGAATAGTATTCAAACTTTTGCAATAGTCTGTTCAATTAATATGTTTACTCTGTACAAGAAATAGATGTAGTAATTTAATAGTGAACTAGTCTTCGTGTTGAAGAATTGAGGGTTTGCGTAATAAAAGCAAAATAATTATATTAAGCCAATTACGTCATTGAAAAACTTATTGTTTNATAAAAGCAAAATAATTATATTAAGCCAATTACGTCATTGAAAAACTTATTGTTTTCTGTGAGTAGTTAATCACTCCATATAATTAATAAATTACTAATGTTCAGTTTGTTCAAAATAATAGTACTTGTAGTTGCAGTCGTTTCATCATCGCCTATGACACCTCGAAATGTAAGTAATGCATCCATACAAATTAGCGTAATGTAAAAATGCAGTCGTAATATGCAGCTCAAACGTTTGGAATTACTACAGGGAATAAATCAAAGACATCTGGAATACATTTATGTAAAGAGACTCGAAAAGAATATCTGGGTATGTAATTACGTCACATGAATGACTCTATTTCTCTAGTATCGCTGTTATTTCAGTAATATTTACTGGCGGGGTAGTTATTTTATAAATCTGTGCTATCATTTTCAGACGTCACTTGGAAACAGTAAATCAAACACGAGTCATAAATACTGCACGCTATAAAATTATCTACGCCATAATATATGTACATGCAATTGCTAATATATAGCTTTTATTTTATTGCTGCATTTATTAGATGAAGAGATTAAATTCAAAAACATTGCAAACTAGACTTGACCTTTCTGGTGATAAGAAACACGTTACTTCAAGCTGCTGTTTTGAATTTTGCGATCATTCGTTGGTTGCTTGCCAATCATTGCGGATTATGAAACTGTGCTTTCCAAGCGATCTTTTTGAGTCGATTTTCTTCAGTTTCAGACGTAAGTCACGCCTCAATTGTATGTTTTTGTAATTTTATTCAATAGACTTTTCTTCATATGTATGAAGTCTGTAGGTCGTTTGGTCACTCAATGAGGTACTCTGTTATTTAATACTAAATGGAAGTGATTTCAACGAATCATCAAAAACCAGAAATTACTAAATTAATTGATTTGAGATGTTAAAGGAATTTTCTAAAGGATTCTTTCAAGTCATGAATTGAGGTAAGTTTTGATGGAACGTAATATCAGGACGGGCGGGGGGGGGGGGGGGTTTTNGGGGGGGGGGAGGATTTTCTTTCATCATAGAGGATGCAATGCCAACAAAACCCCACTAGTGACGATTAAGTTCAGTGTTGGTGGTGAGGTAATAGTTCATAAGCCCTGACAATCACATTTGCTCTGATTGATTGATAGATAGCGGCTGAAACGAGTGTGCTTTGATGTTTCAGAAGCTAAATGAATTCAATACTTAACTTACCATGACTTTAAAATCTTAGTTACCATTTATAACCGAAATTGTTAATTAATAAACCATTTCATTGACAAATATTATAAACACCCGGTATTTTGCCATAAATTGTATTATATATTTATATTATCCTTTCAGGATGATAATGTTTATTAATGTGGCACATTTAATTTTATGTTTCCTAAAATTCCATGGTATTATCGTATCGTTTAGTCGACATTATGCAGAATTTTTCCTTCAAAGCTCTTCGATTGAGTTATTACGTTTTCCTGTAGCGTTGATGACGTATTTATCCAAATTAATTCACAACCACGGCACGGTTGTGTACATTAATTCTGTGGCCCCATCGTGGCCCGGGTTTCTCTCCTGTATGCCTTCGGGTGGAGGCGGATATTTTATACAGACTCTCTAGATTCTTTTCCAGTGGTGGCGTCTATTAAAAGAATCAATATGGAATTTAGTGTTATTTTAATACTTACGGTTTATAAACAATATTCTCCGAATAATCTATAATTGCATAAAAAATGGTTCTTTTGAAATAATTTATTTGTTTTTTATTAAATACAAACTCATTGGTACTCTTTTAGTATTATAACATGTACCGAATTATTTTTATTCTTATCCAAGGAGAGTTCTGAAATCTTAAATCCGCCTGTGTCTTAGGGTCCTTGATCGGAATTGATGGGATGATCCCTTGCTTGCTTTCCGAGAGTAAATTAGTTTATTATCCTCCACGTGGTCATACGCAGTTTGTATTGATTTTTTGACAAAAAAATATTTATAAATGTATCTAAAACCAAACGCATAACATATCTACAATACGCATTTTTCCGGAGTGTGTTGGCGTCCCTTTGGAGTGAGAAAGCGACCTTGGGCATGCAACAACGCTCATAACGGACTCAAACGCTTCTTAAATATTCCCTTCATTTTTATTATCCTTAGTAGTAATAGTACCACCACCACCACCGTCCCCAAGTGCTTCCCACGTGTATATGCCCCTTGGGTTTATGCCCGTCACGGTGTCCGCACGCACCGCTCGCGACTGTTCCAGTTTCCGCGGCAGGAAACATTCGTGCAAAGACACTAGAAAATGGTATCCCCTCGATCCCGCAGTCACAAGCAACTCCATTTGCATTTTAGAGCCCAACGCGGAACGTCTATCGTTATGCGGGAGGGTTCTTGGAAGGTAGAACGTACGTCGCGGGTCGCGAGTTCGAACCTCGGGTGTCCGATGGGAGGTCTTGACTTGCGAGAAGAATACTTCCGGGCATTGGAATATAAATGTTGTATAGAAACATTGGAATCTTTGATAAAATCTTGTTTATGAACTGAGTGCATCAAGGAGTGTGTTAATCGGCTCAGAAGATAACGCAAAAAGTTAAAGGAGGTATAGGGCATTCAATTCTTCTCTTATGAATTGTGCATCCATTGACATACGTGACTTAGATATGACAAAAATTATGATGAAATAAGAACAAGATTTCAAATTGGCTATCATCGCTCTTGATGAACTTAATAATGTTAGGTACATTAATATGGCACAAAAGTCACGAATATCCCTAATACAAGTCTGACCAATTCTAATTTTCTCTCTATGATAATTCCCTTTTTTGGCTGGGGTTTCAATTAACATGTAATGAAATATTTTGTGCGCATTTAAAGACTAGGCGACCTTCCTTCAGAAACATGGTGAGAAAAAACAATTCAATAATTTCGAACTGTAAAAAAATTAAGTAGTAAAGATTAGCA
This sequence comes from Laupala kohalensis, assembly GCA_002313205.1. Lineage (NCBI taxonomy): Eukaryota > Metazoa > Arthropoda > Insecta > Orthoptera > Trigonidiidae > Laupala > Laupala kohalensis. The sequence continues at coordinate 37,187 of NNCF01129218.1, forward strand.
AGAAATCTCAGGAAAGTGTGGACGGAAAGAAATTTTCCTAAAAAAACTGTCATATTTCATAGAAACGTTTAAAACGCGTCAAGGAAAATGGGAACCGTGTGTTGCCTAAAATTAATCTTGGCAAAAAGAAATTAGAAGCGCAAAACGTACCACACATTCGTGATTTTGTACGATGATTACTTTCTATCTACATAACGTTACACAACATATTGTTTACTGGCTGAAATTGTAAGTTCAATTATACGCTTTAATTATGTAGTATTGAAACATGCAACCCATTTAATAATGATTCCTGTGAACCTAGGCTTAAGATTGAAATTCGACTGGGAGAAGAAAGAAACTAAATAGAAATTTTAACCTCCTAGTAGTTTATGTGCATTTTTCTCCTGGCATAACTTGGTAGATATTGCGTAATACTTGAATGACTTTTCGTTACTTTTTCTGGGTATATTTTCCCCAAAATAAGTTTGCAACATTCTTTTTATAATTTTCTAATAACATTCTGCTGATACAAATATAGAAATAATTTAAACATGAGGTGAAATACCATAGTACATACTTTCTCATATACGTTCTAAACTCTTTTCTTCGGTGCAGAAAAGAAAAAATTATCCAGCTAATTTTTACAAATTACAAATATTTAAAACATTTTTAGAGAAGAACGAAATCAATTAAACAAATAGTTTAAATGCAAGAAAACATTATACACACTTCCAGAAGAGTAACATGAAATCAAATATCAGTGTTATCAAAAAGCAATTTTTATAAGGCTCATAAAGAAACTTCTTTTCCTCAATACTACTCACACAGTGTATCACATAATATATAACGCATAAGACATTTCCAGAAGCACCGAATATGAGGTTATCTCTTTGGGTCACAACTGAAATGGAGAAGATTTCTGTTGAGTAATATTTTGTATTTTATATGTATGAAAAAATAGCTAAAATAAATAATCAATCAAAAATGTTCTCCTTCTTCAATGGGAATTTGCACAAGTGACATATTTGCCAAACCATTTTCTTCGGGTACCCAAGGTTCTTTCACTTTGTATGTTGAAAAATGATTTCCGAGACTCTTGAAACAGTTAACTGTTTGTTTGGCAGTGAAGAAAAAATAATTTAAGAACAATGTATACACTAAACCTTCAAGCGAAATAATAGTGCCACTAATTTAGATGTAATACAACTTTTTTTTTAAATGGAGATGTTCAGGAGAAATTATCCAAGATGTTCATAGATATCAATAAGACATAAACTTGAGATAAACCAATAAAAAACTATAGGGCATGAGCAACGATCGGAAGCAGTTTCTACTCCAATTACGAAATGTGTTCGAAATTGGCTCATATCATTCGCTGCGCATAGACGGGCAGGCGGAATTCTAAAATCCTTTTTTCGGTATCAGAGAGACCCAAAAGTACACAAGTTAAAGTATTTAAAGATCAGTGCGAACCGCAACTTCGTCCGAAGGTCACCCGTAGTCTTGAAATATTTTCGAAAATATTTCTCTGAACGCGGAGAGCAAAATGTTTTCTCCTATTTCTTGACGCCTCCTTTCACTTTTCTTGCTCTCTCATAACTACATAATCTCATGTTTTACCGACTTCTTACTTTCGCTTACCTCCCACTTATGGAAATGGCTGAAGGCGAGTGTCTGATACCTATCTATGATGGAAATATACGTTGTTGAAGAAATAGAAATGATACATTCGACGGAGACCTCTTACGTTACAGAGGTCAACGTTCGCGGCAATGTAGTCACTTCCCCATTCAGTTGTTTTGATATGAATACGATTTGACTTAAAACGTGACTTGTATTATTTATCAAAGCATTACAAAAATATAAATTTTTCAAACTTGAAATGTTATCAGCCATAATAATGACTGGGAATTGATATTCTTGCATTTAGGTCAACAAATAAATAACAAAATTATGTCATTTCGCAAACGTTTCGACTATTTATTTTAATCATCATCAGGGCTCAATGAAGATGAATGTGACTGGGTAAACTAATATATATTTTTCTTCTTCTTCATTGAGCCCTGATGATGACTAAAATAAATAGTCGAAACGTTGACGAAATGACATAATTTCGTCATATATTTGTTGGCCTAAATGCAGGAATGTCAATCCCTAGAATTGTTTCTATCAGTTTTAGGAGAACATCGCTACAGTGTCCATCACTCGAGATCTCGCATTTGCGGGTCTTTTTAGCATTTACATTCACAGCTGACTTTTTCAAGGGTCACTGTAGCCAACTTAAATAATGAATCATTTCGACGAGGTGTTAAAGAATGAACATTATAACTGCATTTGGTTGCTGTTGACATCACAAATGATACCGCCGAAAGAATTGTCGCACTCATCAGAAGTAGCACGCAACTACTCTTGCGAAAGATTATCATGCTATCAGAAGTAGTATGAATACCTAAAAGACAATATAACATAGTTTGAGCGTTTAAATGATTCCTAAATATTTCAGCGGGAATAAATATTTCTAGCAAATGGATCTCGGAAACTAGATCTAAACTCAACTTCTAAAACACGGAATATTAACTTCAAAACCGTTAAATGGGTTAAATAGTTTGTTTTATTTGAATATTTTTTCATTGTAGGTAAAGATGTAAATTAATCTGTCTATAGATTAATCCTTGTCTTCATCCTCCTACGTTGTGGATTCAGGATAAATATTCGAAACTAACCCTTCTAAAATTATGAAATTTATTAGTTCTGTAAGTAAAAAGTTCTTAGGAATATATTATGTCTATTATGAATGTAAAATATTTATCGTGGTATATGGAAATAACTTACGTGTAATAATTTCAAATTTACTCTTTTCCTTTCTGCCTCGTCTCAAAATTTCAGAAAAGAAAACAGTTCAATGTTGTGAAAATAATTTTAGAAGTAAGTAGTTCTTATTTTTAATGTTAGATTTAAATAAATTCCAATTCAAATGTGACGTAAGTATTCATTTAGTGGACAGCCCAAAGGTACATTGGACCCATCTCCAAATCCTGTCCACCTTCACCGCAGGTGCGCCTGTTGAAATGGGCAACGTGGGAAAGAAAGTTTTGAATGATTTTCATCATTCCTCTGAGACGGTAATATGACTCCAAAACGCCCCTTATCTTATTCAGAAGTCTAACCAGGATCCTTCGAGACAAAACTTTGCCATATTCAAGTTAGGCTTCATATCAGCAATATTTAAACCGGTTGAAAAATCCAGATGCTTCAAAATATTCTTGTTTAGGTTCTCTTTGAATATTCTGAAACACTTAGGTTGATCCTTTTCAGAGTGTATCATCTCATAATAAATTATTTCATTCGTAATGGTTTCGCTTGTTGTGGATTTTGTTTTAGTTCATGCCTAAAAATACTTCAATTAATGAAATACGTTAGAAATCTTAAAGTCCACCATTCGACGAAATAAAACAGGTAAATTTTTGAAAAAGAAGAAACGCAAAACTTTCAGCTTCCTGGACCAATCGAACAAATCGTATGATTAGGGGAAACACTGATGGAGGTTTATACTGGACTAAAGTATACACCAAAATAATTGCTAGGTTATTTATTATGAAGTATTAAAAATAATATGAAAATATCATTGAATTAGCGTTGTGGAAATTTTCGGAGAATATATTGTCAACAACTTTTCTTGCTTTTCCTGGTTTTGATATTTCTAGTAAGCATTTCCATTAATGGTTGGATACGTTGTTTCTACATTCGAATTCTTCGTTTCCTTTATCATGCACAGTTTGATTCACAAATTTTTGACAATTGAATGTGACGAACATTTTCAATGGATAGCAACGGGGATTNGTTTCCTTTATCATGCACAGTTTGATTCACAAATTTTTGACAATTGAATGTGACGAACATTTTCAATGGATAGCAACGGGGATTCAAGACCCATAATTTACGCAAAAAGTTTAGTGGGAACTCATCTAATAAAAAATAAATGTGTGATAATATTATGACAAAGGTTAAAAAATATTCAAAAAACACTTGTCAGAAACTTCCTTTTTTACACCCCGCAATTCTGCTGAGTGACATAAGTCCTTGCGAAGAGCCACGTTGCTACGATAAGAAAACAAACTACAGCAGCGATTATTTAAAACGCGCCGCATTCTTCTTCTTCTGTCGCTTTCCCTCTTTTTCTCTCCGAATCATCGTTTCCATCGCTCGCTGCCTCCGACAACTTCCGTCCTCGGGCTGCTTCGTCCAAACAGACGGTCGGGCGGCCGCGCTTGCAACAATGGCCACTTGCATCGCTGCTGTGGGAGTTTCTCCGCAAAACAAAAGAGCATCAGTCGCACGCTCACTCCGTCCATCTCCAGCTGATCTGCACTCGCCTTCGCAGACAAATGCACCTCAGCAACAACAGAGCTTCAACAAGTGGATTTTAGAAAACAACTGATTTCAGGATTTCTTCTCCGCTATGGGAAGTGGCTTTATTGTCCCAGAATATATATCATTTTGAATACATTTATTTACCTATTTGTTCTCTTTCCACCTCCTGTCCCTAACATAGTCATTCCAGGTGTCAGTTTTTAATCTACCATTACATGTGATGAAGTGTTGTCTGTAGTTGGATGAATGACATGTTTTACTGTGTAGTGACTCAATAATGTTTTTGCAACGTGTGAGTTTGATGGCTAACTTGGTATGGCAGTCTTTCAACAATTTAATGACAAAAAGCAGTTTAAACTGCGAATAGCCACGTAAAGGACACAATAAACTACTTTGCACTCCTGATTTTTTTTGTGGGGCTTCACGACTCGTCCACATCGAGGTCATTAGAGCCCTAAAAACTTGTACAGGTAGGGAAAATGCAGTTACGCACTAGGGAGAGCTAACATGACTCTTCCCGCGTGTGGGACTCACCGAATGACACAACCATACCCACTTCAAAACCCTCCTGAATTACAACTCAAAACTCAAATATCAACATATCTCAAAACATTACATATCTCAGTAAAAAAATAGAGGAAAATAAAAGATACCCTAGCGTCGGGATCGAAAAGAACAAGAGGTGACCAAGGAAGGTCAGGAAAGAGAAAGGAAGGAGTCTAGCACAAGGAAGTGGAAGTAATGCCAGATTCAGCTCGAGGTCCCGTGTTCGCCAAACACGTACTTACTAGATGTAAGTCCCCTGGGCGGGGGGGAAGGCATTCCTGAAGCAAGCAATGGACTATCCCATATGTTCCAAGCTCCAAGGCGAAAATATGTACTTATGTACTGCTCCTTGCAGATGAGAACGAAAAATAGGTCGCTACTAGTTCTAAAGGTACGTTTACATGAATGAGCCACTTGTCTGAGATACATGCCAATTTGTATTAGATAGGGCAATATAGTTACTCTTTGACATGTCGCGTGTGCTCACCTCAAACAAATCCTGATACATTTTGTATGAGCATAATTCAAGATATACATGTATGCACATACAAGCCGCAAACTCGCTTGCTCTTGCGCGTAACATCCGGCCAGTACGCGCTCCGCTATGTTTGTTTATATTCTATGTGTGCTTTTGCAGGTTATATCATTGTCGTCATACGTATTTCCCACAATCTATTGATTCCTGAAATCTTAAGCGTTGAGTAGTGCATAGTATATTAATTGGTTATGTTTAGATTAGTTTATTTCTCTACATCACTTTATGTTCTTCCCTCGCGATACACCAAGAATTCTCTGTACAAATCGCGGAGTGTAAACGCTGCCGTATACATGTATGAGGTAGAAGAGTCTGAGCTCATACAAATTGCAAACTTTCAAAAACTCGCGTGTACATATATCTCATGCAAGTCGCTTACACATGTATGTAAGTGTAAACGTACCTTAATATACACGAAATATTAAGAAATTTTATTTCCAACGGATTATAATAGTACATTTATTTAACAAATGCGTGCTATTATCAATGTACTATTCCAAATTAATTGTAACTATTTTTTGCAATACCGAATAAATTGACCTTATTTTTTAAAACATATATTTACTTAAGAACATAATTAAAATAAAATGCAACATTTCAATCCATCATCATCATCAGGCAAAACTGGTACTCCAGAGCAATGGGTTCACGTCAACTGTGATACACAAAAATCAATAACTGCTGGGTACTTCCATGGTCAAATTACATCCCTATTTAAATACATTCCTCATATTCAACAACCTAGGTATTTTTTATGCAAAAAAATATTATGCACTCAAAATTGCAGATTAATAATAACATTATTAATGAAACTGCCACCCCACGGTGCGAGCCCGAGTTTCTGCACCGATATATGAACCCCTGACGTCCAAGGTCCGCAAACTCCAATGCCTCCACAAGTTCAATTATATTCATGTTCATTACGAGATATTTCCAGACTCCTTTCTCTCCTCTCCAGGTGACATCCAGATTCAAGGGCGCATGTAGAAGTCTTCACATTCACCACACCTTCCCTCTTCCTGCTTGGACTCCGCTTTCAAAAAGACGCTGAGGCGGCGCGGCGGCGAGGGTTAAGGAAACCGGAGTTGGTCGCAAAAAGGGGTTCAATGTGACCATTGTTCTGAGGCACGGCACGGTTCGGCAGCCCGTCGCGTCGTACCCTTTTCCTTTTCCCTTCCGTATAACGTGTGCACTTCGTCACTTCGACAGATGCGGCAGAAGTCGATCGCTTTATACGCGTGCGACACAAAGGCAATAACTCTTTGAACAAAATCGGATCGACATCGCGGTCCCAGGTGCAGGGTCACCAACCCTTTCACCCTTCGGGATGAAACACTTCGGGATGAAACCCGAAGTGCGAGAGTAGGTATGTGTGAAAGGGGTCCAGAGTTTGCACTACTTTCTGTTTTGATTTCGATCTGTCAATACGTCTTCAATGGAACGAAGATCGCGGTCCAGGTGACGGGATGTGTTGGATCTGGAGCACAAGCCACATGGCACATGTGCTGTGAGGTTTATGGCACCAGGTGTCCTTTATCTTTCCATGATCCGGTGTTTACTTTCTCTATCTTTGGTCTTTTCAGGTGACTTTAGTGCAGTGAGTGGATATTCCCTTGCCCGCGATTTGGGTTTGAGATTTAACTCCTTTCGAGACAACATTCCCTTACTTGTGCTACTTCAATACTTCGTTGTTTTGCCTGAACTGAAGATTGGAGACGTAATTCCGAAATTAACAAAATACGAGGAATTTCAAAAATTGTTATTAGATAAGTAACCAAAACTAATGAGAAATGAACATGAAAGTTTTTAGTGATAAAATTATATTTAATTAAAACTTCCATGTAATCATTAAATCAAATGCAAACGTAACATCATCTGTTATTTTTATTTCTATGAAGTGAGAGCTATTTCGACCGAATATCATTCGTCGCCATGTCCTGTAGACAATTAGACAGAATATAAAAAATACGAACAATAACAAATATAATAAAAAATAAAGACAATGTTGAGTACAATAAATATATACAGAATAATGTAACAGTTTACAAAATAAAAGAAATTGAAATATTAGTAAGTTACTTATTTTCAACTAAGTATTTAAATTTGTTTAACTTAAAAACACTTGACGCCTCTAACGAAGGAGCTTTAACGCGTTAATGGAGATAATACTACTAATGAAAGTGTTAAATTTACATCAACCATTGAAGATGGAGATCGAAAAATAAATTGTATATTTATAGAATCGCAATAATAATTTTAGTACGATGGTATCTACGTTTTTTCCAAACACTACTGGGACCGACAAGTGTTATTTGGTCACCGGTTTTATCACTTCTAGTTGCAAACGAAATGTTAACAAATTAATCTTTCCCTGAAAGACCCTCCAGAATATGGAACATACTATAACACAAAACTAATTCTGAAGGTAAAATTCTTCTTCAGTGTTGTTACATATCTTGTCGCAAGTGAGGAATAACTCTCCAAAACGACGGTGCGATCTTCCTTACAGTGCGTGTTCAAACCACAAAACAAAATTGAGTGCGGTGCTCGTTCTATTGGCTCTATTCTATTATTATACGGTCGTGTCTTCAGTATAAGTACTCACAGCGTTTACTCGTACGCGAAACGCAAAATATGGAGATCTCTATGAACAATCAAACAATGATTCACAACAATCAACCACAAACAGATCAAACAATATACTGTCAAGCACAAGGATATTGAGAGATTGTTTGACCTCGACTCAAAGCGATTGATTTGTGCTAAAATGTGTCGTAACTATATGGTACTGCACAGTTTCTTGTGTACATACATATACAGTGATTCAAATTAGACCTGTGCAAAAAACTAGTTTCTGTATCACCATAAATTTTGCTCACATAATTTCTGGAGCGTGAAGTTTTGATTCCTGTTGAAAAAAAAATTTGGCTAATAGAGGAAAATGGTGCTGCTCTGCTTTTCCTTTTGCGTATACTATCATTTAGTGAGTATGTTCACCTAAAGTATCTTAAGACATCTTGTTAACTGAGAACTATAGTTCACTGAGATACGTCGTTTTGTGGGTCTAATAACTTGACGTATTCGTTTGATTTGTAACTTTCTTAGCTGCAGAGATATTGATGGTCTTTGTGTAGTAATTTGATAATAGTGCAGTGACTTTTATAATTCAATTTAAATAATTTACATTAAAACGTCGTTTTGACCTCATTACATTCCATTATCAGGCAAACGTTTCAAAAACAAGTAAAAAATTCACGGGCCAGTTGGATTCGTGTCTATATATAATGTGTGTGTGTGAATTGCGAAAACTAAAATGAATTGCTCTGGTATGGTGTTTGCGTGATTCATCAGAGATCTGTGTAAACGAAAGTGTTCATCGTGGAGTAAACACAACATTGTCCAAAAAACAGTGCAAGATAAATGATTAAGTTAATTGCAAGATCTTTTACAATTGAAACCGTATTGTTAGGCAATAATTCATAATTTAGTTAATTTTTTCCCCTTGCATTCTTTACAAATATTTACGGTGTATTCATTACAAATAGTCTTCAACAGCGTGAAATATCGGACATCATTCGGGTGACTCAATCATATTTATTGCAGGTATAGTTTCCCTACATAAACGTTAGAATATAATGACTCTCTTTTGATACAAATCAGTGCAACTAATCCATGTTTACTTCTCCATCCGAATGAGGCTAATATCGAAGAATTAGTCCTTCTCAAAACCCTTAGCTTTGTTTGTAAATAAGTCCTTTCTGCAGTGTGCTGTTAGGGTGTTTTCATTAGAGCGCAGAGTATAAACGGCCGAACAGCACGTGAAGGTTCTCGAAGGGCTGGAGAGGAGAAGAAGGGTCCACATCTGCTCTGAGGCTGTGGACGGAAGACACTACGGACCAGGATGCGTCACTCGCGCGTGGCGCGGGGGTGAGTGTTGGGTGGAGTGGATTGCTGGGCGCCAAGGTGGGAGAGGGATGGGGAGAGCGGAAACACTCACAGAGGGTGGAAGAACGTCGCATCTCAAGGAAGAACTTTGCCCCACATCACTTTTTTAACCTCACTTCTGACAACTGTGTCACAAATTTGACACTGAATTCATGTTGAAATACGCCTTCTCTCTCTTTTTTCCTCCTATAATTTTGTCATCATTTATTTTACTCTATAAATGAGGCTTCGAATTTAAAATAATAAGTAAATATTTCAGCGCAAAGATAATATTACTATTTACTGGAAATTTTTAAAAATAAAATGAGACTCGTACTTATGCACAATTTGTAAGTTTAATTAAGAAACATATTTCTGCAAAATTTGTGATTTATTTTTTTAAAGAAAGTTGTTTAAAATAATATTTATACGGTAACTAATAATGTTTCATTAGGTTTGACACAGAATAGTTATTAAACTTAAACAATGGTATTTCATTAGTTCTAAAGATAGACATGATGAGATGGCTATCGAAAACTCTTGAGGATGGAGGAAATATGTGGAGAGGATACAAAAGGATAGTCATTAGTGGAGTTAATGACTTACAGTTCTGAAAAATAAAGACTGTGGACGGAGGGAATTCACTTAAACATCACAAATGATGACAGTGCCGCTTCGTGTCTTAGAATAATTTGGATTTTAAGTTTAGTTCGCTGAAAAAATAAGAAACCTGCATTCCTACTTAACACCGAGACTTTTTTTTTTTTTTTGTAATCTTGAGGAACTCTGCGAAGTTTATTTTTACTGCGACTGGTTGAAATACTCCAATGCATTCAGTTTCAATATTTTTATTGCGATTCATCAACTTCTCTCTAGAGTTCTATCTTTTTTTTTCCAAAACTTTCCTGGGTCGATGACTTGACGATGAATTACAATTGAAATGTCTATTGCTTCCCAATTTTTCTCCTTTAATTTTGGTAACAAGTAATAACATTTCTTCCTGAGGTTTTGCACAATTTCATTTGATTGATAAATGTAAAAGATTTATTTTCCTTCCACAAATCGAAAAAATGATGTGTTGATATATGCGTGGAAATCTTTACCCGGGTCTTTAATAAATTGAATACTTTTGTTGAAAAACTTAAAACGTATAAATTACTGCACGTTTGGAGATTGTTCATTGAACTTGGGTTGGAGATTGCTTCAGAGCTAGGTTTATTTTGACCCGACGTAAGAGTTTAGAGTAAAAAATTCTTCTTCCACAGTTTATAGTTTTACTAGATGTATAGGTTAGTAAAATTTAATGCTGAAAGGATGATAGAACAAAATTGTGATAAGAATTAAAAAAGTGTTCGCTAAATACATTGTTTGTTAAGAGTTATCTTCTCTAAAAGTCTTCCCTACAAATGACCCGTGTTTACGATTAAGCGTTATCATAAGAATCTATAAGTATTGCATTCACACGTATATAAAGCTATGACAATGGTCCAGAATCTGGGACTGATTTCATCTTACGGACATGTCCCTAACTCTGGTCGATATCATCCGCATTGTACCTTTCATATTTGTTTCTAGAAATATTGCCCCATTGCACTATTTATTATTGCTAAACATTTTCTCGTGCAAAGATATAGAATATATTTCTTTCTTTTCATATTTACTCATAACCTGAATATTTTGACAAGTCAATGTTTCTATTTGTATTGTATTTCAATATTATAAAAATGAAACTAGAGAAAACACGCTGGACTGTCCATTCTCTCCAAACATAAATATAAATTATTCTTGTTATTTGGGTTAACCTCTTCAAAAATAAGATTCCAAACTCAGATATTATTTCCCCTTCAAAGTTCATTGGCTAATCAAGTAAAATTAATTTATTTGAATACAATCCAGACAATACAATCGCTGATTAGAAAGTAAATGCTTACTAACAGAGATTTCGTAATTTCTCTTCTTCTTTTTTTTCCTAACTAGAAAAATTTCATTTTTGCATATGATGTTGTTGATCCTCCTGTGATAAAGACTCTTCCGTGAATGGGTGAATTTCCTCATAATATACTCCCATAACTGGAGAATGAGGCATTAGGTAGGCTGCGCAATGCGTGTCACATTAACCGGTTTAGTGTGCCGGCCGGCGACTGCTTGTGTGTTTTCTCGAGGGAGTGGGATGCTGCGTAGGTCAGGGAGTGCGTTGGTGGGTGGAGGTGGTCCCGCGGGACCCCGCGGCGCGCGCCACAGACCCACTTCCGCTGGTGGAGGGCGATGGAGGACCAGAAGCGTCGACGAGGCGCAGCTGCCATCGCTTTGTCCGCCCCGCAGCCGGCGCCCCGCGCCGCTCACCTGTTCGGATCCGTCGCCCATCCCCCCACCACCGCCGCCACGCACCCTCTACCCTTCATTCGCGTCCCTCTTCATCGTCCATGGTGATGTTCACCAAGATCCCATCAAGAGAGTGTGTCCTTAGTGGAGCGAAAGAATCATCACAGAATTATTAACTAGAGCTCTGGGAAGCATGAAATTAAAATTATTTTATCTGAGTATTATTCGAAGTATTTAGTATTTATTCGAAGCGTTCGTCACTATTATGTTAGTATTCATCTTGTGTTTTAAAATTTTACACTCGCATTATTTTCTTCCTCCACCTAGGAAATAATGTTGTCTCTGGCATACTAAAATTTATAAGATAGTAATTCTTCAATCTCATTTTAATGAACATGTTCAGATTGGTCAGTATTAAATTAATCATATTTTAAAATTATAAATTTTAATTTGTCAAAACGCTATTATGTAACTTCCCGCCACAGGATATGAATTTTTCGGCGTTTAATCCATTTGGTTTTGAACTGCTATAAACGCATTTACTTGTTTTTTGGAAGTGAACTACCAAAGATTTTCTAATATGAATCTTATTTTTGTTATCACAAGATTTACTTATAAGACGCTTTCTAGTGTATGGTTTGTGATATACTAAATATTTAAAAGAGTTCTAACTTTTCTACAGTGAGTTGGTAATACTTGCGACGAGGAAAATAGCTTCGAGATCAGTTGATCACATGTCATTCTGATTTCATAGCATGACATAGCAAATATCTGTAGTATACGAGTAGGTGAGGTAACTAGTATTCCGCAATGCTAGAGCAGTGTCACATGATTCTCAGCTTATCTATGAGTATCCTGAGAAGCAAAGTGTCTGGAACTTGCTGTAACTTCCAGTCATTTTTAGAACTTATGTTGATTCGTATTTACTCATTCCCAAGAATGAATTTTTGGGTGTTAAATTTTTTTAACTTTCGAATTTCTCATGTAAAGTACTTAAATTAATTATTAAAAATGACAATAACACTAATTTAATAATTATTGATTGAAATGCTAAAATCAATATATGTTATTTTCAAAGTTTCATATTATTAATTATTGTTATAATTTTCATTAATATTTAATATTAACATATTTTTTATACCACCACAACTTATCATCATTCGTATTCATCATCACCTTCAAGATTATCTTTCCTTTAAGCCCTTTCTTTCTGGGAAAAATGAAAGTAAGCGCTCTTTAGGGTGAATGGTCTGTACAAGATTTTCTCGCTCAGTTTCTTCAGACATAGAACGAGACAAATACATCACTTCTTGATAGTAATATTACTCTTCCTCCATATTCCTCTTTCAGTTTACTGTTAAGATATAGATTAGAAGGGAATCACAGTAAATTAACAAATCAAAATCGATTTACTAGAGAAATAAAACAATCCCTTCTTGTATTATAAATGTATATTGCACTAACCAGTTCGCGAGGACGTGACTTCTCAACTACTGAACTTCTTGATGAAATTCGGTAGAGAGGTACCTTGAAACCCAGAGAAGTAATAAATTTAACATATTTTATACTCTATTTTAATTTTTAATCCAATTTCCGAGAAAAACTGACAACCAACAAGTATTGAACGGAAGAATGCAAGGTCACCCGTAATAACAAGGAAATCATAAAATTAACATGAGTAATATTATGAATATGTATGAATAAAGTAATATTGATATATTACTAAAAGCTATGCTTCGGCATGGCATTTTCAATGAATTAATTTTTCATTATTCCGCACTATCATTTTTCTGGAGGGTAAAATATTGTTTATGGATTCAGTCACGCTTATATATTGAACACAAAGGTACAAAATCTCTCTGATCGATTTTTTCTTTGACAGGTATAACAATATTACGATACAAATAAACTTATGAACAGTTGGACCAACTCACCAACAGTATCATTCCACCATATGTTAAGTTTTCAGTAGATATCAATGGGAAATTTAAGAAAGAAAAAAGGATGTAGCATCTTAAAATCTAAGCAAGGTAACCTCAGGTACTCAGGTAGTGAACAGCATAAATATAATTAAAGGAGAGGAGTCGGATTGAAAAAACTAATATGGATATAATCTTGAAAATCTAGCTTTCAGTTCTTTACATTAATTATGTTGAGTATAATGTTAAAAACTCACAAGGGAACTATTTGTCGCCAAAACCTAAACCAACAGTACGTAGAGCCTTCTACACTTTTATAGATTTCTTTAAAATATTCGACATCATCAAGCTTATTGAGTAATGATGGTGGTGGAAATGGCGAATGTCGTGGTGTAGAAACTCGCTCCTTCAAAAACAATAAATTTAATTGAGGTACCATACACAAAAGTTATAATTTTACAACCTCCATCAACACTTTACCAAACAAGTCTGATATTTTGGAATTTCCAAACTCTACCGCTCTAAATCAGTAACATGTTCCTGTCAATTCCATAATTTCAAATACGTCATTATTTCTCATTGAGACGAGAATCCATTGCTCTTCCAGTTCCACATAACATCCTGTCCGTAGCACGAATTCCGCAGGATGTCAGTCGAATGCAATTTCCTCAAAAACGCACGTGATTCCCAACGCTCGGCAGGATTCGTGCAAAATGGCTGCTAATTCATCAGGGAATTGTTCTGCTGTAAAAGAATCAACCACTGATTCCTTCGTGTGGAATGCATCCGTGAGGGATCATCGGCACAAGAGGAAGATTGCCTTGCATAAAAACGGACGTAATAATACCCGCACGCGAAATTCGCTTGATCTCGCCAAGAGAACCTTTGCTAATTATCTCTAAGATGACCGAAGTTCAAATAAAAAAGGCTAGGTTCTGCGTAGTGGAGAAAATCACTATGACAGAAAGACAAATCAGCAAAGGTCTACATGATTTACGAATAAATTCTTATATTTTAATTTTCATTAATTATAATATAACAATTCCAGCGTCATAGCAGCGAAATCATGAGCGAAACAAAATTCGAGGTAACGACCGTGACAATTTTTCATCGAAAGAAACAATAAAAAATCGATGATATATTTAGTTAACCAAAACTGACAGTAGTGTAGGACGTATGCAGCGTGACTTAAGCGTGGGATGGACCTCCAGAGAAGCTCTTGCTGATTGTAACGCGTGTGCAGGAGATGCGCGCGTGCGCGTGCAGTTTCGTGTCTCCACTCCCATCCTCATCACCTCTCAAACGCTGCCACCAGCGAAGAATCTTTGCCATGGGAGAGAGAGAGCTCTGGAGCGAAGCGTAGGGAATTTTCTTGAAAACGTCTATCACACTGGTGTTGTAAATATACAGACTACGATTGGGTTTTTTTCTCTTTATAGTGAATCACTGACCAGTTCTGTGTTATTTTCCTCCTGAAGTGAATTTTTCTTTTTGCAATATTTCACTAGATGATTTTTTATGCCTAAAATAATAACATTTATTTACTTTGCGTCTACTTTTATATATATATATATACT
>NNCF01129218.1:65131-92077 GCA_002313205.1 Laupala kohalensis
AATATTATGTTAAATTGTAATGAATAACTACAAAAAGATCACGAAAACAAATGGTAAAATATTGGAATAATTCTATTTACGACGACGAAACTTGAGCAGTGCAACAATAGAGTACGTTATTTGTAAGTTAATAATGATGTAATAGTATACGCACCAGAAAATCTAAATACAGCAAAATAATTAATTTTAATGCACCAAGAAGTTAAATTTGTGATTCCGTTTGTGATTACGTAAACTTTATCACACCTTTGAATGAAGTACTGAATAAAAACAATATGAAATTATATTTGGTCTGTTGAGTTTGAAAATCTTAGGAAATGTTTTTAGTGTTTTATCACTTAACACTCACACAGAACAAAGAATTTTACACTACAATGAAATTTGGGATCTAAATTCAACTACTGATCACAAAAAGCTCGAAAAAATAAAATAATTAGGAAGATTAAACTGAAAAATAGAGAGAGCTCATTCACAACCGCAGCTAACGCCAGGAGCAATCTAGCCAATCTCAATAATATATAGTGTCCTTAAGCATTCTTAACTTTTTATAACAAATATTTATTTTAAATAACTTACGAGGTAGATATTCGTATTACTGCTCAATAAACGAAAACATTACCAACATTCGAAAATAAAATTTAAAGCCATAATTTTGAGCTCAAAAACTGAAAAATCTGATTTATGAAGCAACACAGAAGACAGATACTCGTATTACAATTCATTAAAATTTCTTCTCACCCCCCCCCACCCCCACCCCGTACTGTAGTCGACAGCATGTCGTATATTTGAGCAACCCATAACTTAGAGATTAAAGACCTTGGAATCTTCACTGACATGTACGCGCTTAGTCGGAGACGTCTTATTGATCAGCGTCAACCAGCTTGAGCCGTCGCTGCTTGAGAATTTCTTATGAGGATCCATATTGCATGAAGTCCTCGTCGCCACCTTTGTCTTCATTATCGCCGCCTTCTTCATCTTCTACGGCGCCGACACTAATTACGAGAATGAATAGCATTGTCAAGACATGACATCTTCGACAGAAGGAATTTCCAAACACATGATTATTCACTCGGGTTTCCATAATCTGTATAATCGGCAAACTACGACCAAGTCTGGTCCGCCGCCGTCACGTTTGAACAGTCCGTGAGCCAAGAATGGATTTCATAACTTCATTTTGTTTGTAGTACGCCGATTTGCGTAGTTTTCGAAAGACCGCTTTAAGTACGATATGTTTTTGACAGCAAGTCTGATCTATTGGCGATTCTAGCTGTCAACTTCAAAACTATATACTTTCTTCAATTCCATAAAGAAAGCTCACTGCTGGTGTCTGATATTCTTAAACCAATTATGATCACTATGCCACAATGGATATCAGTTTAGCAAAATATTTGAATTCCGTTCATTCCATTATAAGAACAATATTATGTTTCTTATTATTATTAATAAAGTAATTGTATGTATTATTTTAAATGTTGTGGTGTATTTTGTTCACAATTTTTCTTGTTTAAAAACTTTTTCATAGCTTGTTATTTAGGTATGCCTATTTATACTACCGATACTTACCAATAGATTCACCTTGCTCTGCGGTAACTAAAATATTTTTAAATATTATATATAATGTTTACTGAACTGGACTAAGGCATAGCGAGCATGTTACATTTGAGGTTTTGGATGTTGAACAATATTTGAGCATAATATCTAGATGATTAAAAAAAACGTAATTTTCCCGACTTCCTGAAGAATCTCTTTTTTTTAAAAACGAGATATAATTACTTTCGGTGATATAAGTTGAATCTCAGTGAGTGACCTCCGCTCCGAAGATAATTCCAACATTACTCTTTCAGCAATTTCGTAACTTCATTGCCAATATTATCCATGTAATTCAGTTGTAATATTTTCATTACCCAGCTTTAAGACGTAATTGAAGAGTTGAGTTTAATTTCCACTTTTTCCTTTCTATACGTATATTCCGTAGTGTCACGGGGACGTCGTGGACCCGGTCAAATGGAAAGTGTAAGTTTAACTTATTGTTTTGTTTAGTAAGTTATTTATTTTTGTGATTATGTACGAGTATTCTCTCTTTATTCGCCATTGATATCTATTAAAATTATTATATATGATGGTGATTTGGTAGTGTTGATGAGTAATTTATGAATATTACAATACTAAATCTCTTCACTTTACTGATTTAATAAAGAAGATAACATTAATCTGAGACTTAAGAAAACTATGTTTGAACTCCCTTCACGCAAAAATTACGAAGAGAAATGAAACGAAATTTTCACATAGAAGTAATTGTATTGCTAATTTTGATGAATGAACACGTTAACAGATACTTCTCCTTTAGCCGGCCTACGAGACCGGAGTTGCCAAGCGTTACAACCCAGCCTTGTACATGTAGGAGGCCATGCCTCAGACACTCAGACTGTGGTCAGACTTCAATCTCCCGACAGTCACCGAATTATCAATATTCTATGTTCACTCTGGCGCAATCTATCAAACTGTCCAGATATTTCTACAAGGCGCGACGCGACAACTACCACCTCATGACGCAGTGGCATGGCGTTGCCTTTTCTTTGCAAAATAAAGTGAACTGCGAAAACCGGAGAGTAAATTATTCCTCCGCTTGGTCATACGTAGTTGCATCAGCTTTTTTTGACAATAAATTTATTATTGTAATTATTATAATTATTATTATTACTAAATCAGTTAAGACATTATCAATCCACGACATATTTATTATATCAGAGATAATTGTTCATACTTTTTGTAACAGGTAAATTATGCAACACACATCGTATTATACAAATCTGCAACGCAGGTTGCATATTCTGAACTTTTCGCAAGGATTTGCATAACAATCGTCAACATACAAACACAACGTAATTGGGTAGATTTACGTACGTTCCAGCATAAATGTGTGAGAATTTGAGATGCTGTCAAAAGTGCCTAAAAGGAAAAGATCCACCAGAATAGGCAAAGTTTTTCTTAAAAATAATTTTAACTTTTAATATTGGTAAAAAAATATTCTTTGCCAAATTTTTCGTTTAATGAAACACTTAAGAAATGATAATAAAATTTTAGAAATGTGTTTTATAGAGGAATTGGATGATCAAATTTTGACCAAGAGTACTTCCCTAATTTACAATACGTGTCATCTCGATGTCGTCCTCATTTGTATTCCAGACATCACTGGAAGTATAAGCATTGCGATATAGTATGTTTATTAAAGACTGCGTAATGCATTGAAAGACCATCAGCACTGTGGGTGGCGTGTGAAGCAGACGATAGGGGGTTAGAGGGTCGTTAACCCTGTACTTGTAAAGCTCTGCTTCTCGATGACGGAGATAAATCACCGCTGATCGAGTGAGAACGAAGTATCTAAGAAATCTCGCGTGGCGCACAACTGATTGGTGAGATTCCATCTCGCTCTAAAGGTCGGCACCGGCATATGTCTTAATTATGACGTAACGTGATTTAGCCTTTTCTTCTACAGTATCACGCGAATTTCTTACTGCGTTTGATACTGGCGTTCGTAATACAGGTATTGATTCCGACTTGTGATTATATCCTAATAACGATCAGTACATAAGGCTGAAAATGCTTATGAACTAACTTGGCTGCAATCAGGATGAGGAAAAAATTATACGCATGAGTAAATAATTAAAATACAGTAATCATTGTTTTCTCAAACACATTTTTTATATAGTTTAGTAAAAATTTCTCCCCTTGCATTATATGGGCAAACAAGAATTGACAAATATTTCTGATCATGTAAAAGGGTCTTGTAAAGTATTTTTTTAATTTTTTTGAAGTGAACACTGACTGCAAAGTCCCGTCAAAATCGGGCAGAAAGATCCGAAAAGGGCAGTCGCACAGATATAACGAGTTCAATTTGCATGTACAACTACAATAATTTTATCCCTACCAACTGAATGGTCTCAAGTCTCACCGTATTACAATCGATTTTGGTCTATTGACTTTGATCTAATGAAGAATACTAGCCGAATCCGATTGAATAACTCGCAAAAAGTTAGAGAAGGAAAATATTACGAGACCGTAAATAAATAAAATTCCAGTAAATTCCCTGAAAATACCATGTATCTCGGTTAAATAACCCGCAACATGGGTGTGTTAGATTATTCACGTAATATGTTTCAGAGGCATTAGTTTGTTCAATAATAATGTTCCACTATGTCAACAAATTGAATGTAACTTACATTCTTGATAAAAAAACGTCTTCTTTTATTTACCAGAATAATGACGCAGATTTCACTTTCATCAACTAGTTGAAGGTAAATTTTACTCGGTTTCATACTTAGCATTCACATTATTAACATATTAGTACAGTACATGATAATATACCATGCAGCATTTTGTAACTAACATACACATATTTCTTACTAGACGCCTAAGAGCTTTCATTAGTGAGGACTGAAGTAATCAAGTAACATCCTTCTCAAATAAATGAATCAATTAGCTTCTTTTCTTGGTGTAATTTTTAATGTTGTTGTCTCAGAAAGATAAAGATGGCAGATGAAACGATTTAAAATCGTCAACATATCTTTTCATGCGATATTTCATTTCATGTGATTTATTTCTGTTACACAGAAGGGGAACTAAATATTTGTGGGAGATTGGCGTATTAATGTTATTGTACCATAATCCGCATAAATTTTACAAATTGTTGTAAACACACAAACAGTAAAAATTGTTTATTTAATATATTTGTTTGTTTATGCCCTGTCTTATGTCTTCCAATGCTTTTGGATGGCAAGCAGTATAACTGCGAGATCATTTAAGAACTTATTACAATTTGAAATTAATTTGTATTTTAAAGCAGATTATAAAAGAATTAGAACATAGTTAAAATATAAGATAACGCCGAGAACAGAGTTAAGAAAATTATCTTTCTAATGGTACCTCAGTTTTGAAGTATGGGGACGGGCGAAAAGGAGATGTTTACATAAAGTTTTTAGAAATATAAATAAAGCAATATTTTCAGTTTTTTTTCAGGATTAAGGGATTTTTACTTGCTGGTCATAATTTCAACACAAAATCTATGCAGCTTTGGGGATGTGAGTTTTGAACACGAGACGCCGACACTTGACGCCGTCTGGCAGCACCAAATTTCCAGATTGTCCGGGGGGGGGGGGTTAAAAATGTATTTGCTGAGTTCATGCCTTTCCGTAATTTGCTGATTATCTTGCTTGATTTGAGAGGACTCATAATTTATTTCAGGCGAAACGTTTTGTAAATCCTAAAAATCGTAATGCGTACCTACGATTTGATAGGCGTAATGATATGTGAAAATTAAGGTCAAAATAAAATGGCCCAGCGTGACAGTTGGAATATAATATACCTATGTATATTTGATAGTTATCTTATTCACTGACCTCAAGATTGTTAAGTTTCATTTCAGAAGTAGTCAATTCCTTCCTATTGCTCGTCATGGATAAACCGGGAAAGATGTGGAAAAAATTTATGCGATATGTTGTTCACTCACGATTTGCCAAGATGATATTTGAAAAATCCGATGTGTCCGTGAAGATGATATATACATTGAAACTTTGGCGTGTTCATATTTTCTTTTTTACCGACCTTATTCCAGGAATTCTGAGTTTAACAATACATTTTCCTTTGAAGGTATCATCTATTAAATTATATTTATAATACCCTGTCAAACAGAATATTCAAGTGAAATCACATTAAGGTCCTCAGTCCCGTTACGGCGGAGACAACGGTTTTATGTAATAAACAGCTTTTGCTTCGTAGCGAGTGTGACGTCATGATGTTCACTATGTCAAGGTAAATGCGCGGTGCTCGATGTGAACCCAGGTCCTTCAAGGAAGAAAAACTTCCATTCTTCGTCTATTTGTATCCACGACTCGTTTTCCCTAGTAGCCAGTCGTGCTGAACATTTACGTAGGATGACTAAGGCGCCATGAGTAATGGAATATGCGCGCGGTTTGTCTTAAGAATTAAGTGAATACAGTAATTAATAGCAACTTAGCGTTTGAAATGCAAATCGTGAGAAGAATGTGATGGTCAGAGAACACAAATACGTTTGAATGAAAGTTGACCGGTGTCCTGATTTACATGAAACTATTGTGCGGACTTCCTTATTATACCAAGGCTGTGCAATATTATTTTCCACATTATTGGTTAATTGTCGCTTTTATGGAAAAGCGAATAGACGCTTTTATGGAAAAGCGAATAGATGTAAAATGGAATTGTGTCAAGGAAAAAATTTCGTCGAGAAATTTATGATACTTTAAGACAAAGGAAAAGACTCAACCTTTTGAAGTAGAAAAACTGCCATATATTTAATCGCGATGAAAAGAGATTGCAAATTGTTTTTTTCTTCCTTTCTAATTTTAGTCTTTAGTTACTCTCTTCGTCTCCGTGAGTCAGTCATTAGAGCTTCTTGTGTATAGTCCGTGGACGAATGTCCTTCCGCAGTGAGTTTCCACGACCCTGGCGAAGTCACGGAAGTCACTGTTGAGGCCATGCAAATCCAAGGTGCATAGAGTAGTAAGGTGGCTTCAAGCGATTTCGATCAAATATTGTGACGTCACGGCAGGCTACAGTATACAAGTTAACGGACGCTAACGTTAAATAATGTAATTTGGAGTTATTAAAAGTTTCATTTGTCGATAATGACGTCGTGATGCTCGTTTGTTGAACATAATATTTCTGTTTACATTGAAACATTATGTGTCTATTTATGTATTGAAGATTGGTGTATTTATAATTTACGCATAAAGTGAAAAAAAATTTTTTTTTAATGGTATCAAAGATGGCTACACACATCTTCCACTGACTTCTTGATCACAATGAACATACCACATAATAATCTGAACAAATGCAAGAAGTAAACCGAGCATATAAGATTGCATCGAAGAAAAACTAGTTTATTTTAGAAATTACTTAATAATTCCAAGAATTTTACACATTCTCTCATATAGGAACAGTTTACACAAATACTTCCTGTAGATATATCACATTTAGTAAGCCATCTGAATAATAGGACTAGTTAAAACAGGCAAAACTATCCTTATTCTTTTTACTGACACGTTACCTGCCTTGACGTAATCAGCTTGGAGCAACCACGGAAGTATTTTCATGTACTGATACCACCTTAACATTCTGTATGCTCCTTGATACAAACCCTCGGCGAAAAACATGTCACTTGTCGTAGACTTATCATGGCAGTTGAAGACTCGATAGAATTTTCATGCTGCTACACCCCAGTAGGATTAACGTGGCCACAATTTATGTACCTTTCTTAAAAAAAGCATAAATTCCTTATACAATGTCAAGATTTTGTTCATTTTCATATGAGATAATAGTTTTTAAATATTCAATGAAGTATTTTTATTCCAGTTAATTTAAAAACATGGTGTGTTAATTTTATAAATTATTGTACGCGTATTTACTCAATCATCGTAGTGCTGATTACAGTACCAAAATAACTTAAATGCTTACTTATTATCGTTTCTTATTCTTTGAATTAGTAATATTTTTATCTGCAATAAATGCTTTTATTGGCTTACTAAAATTTTATTGCCACGCGTTGATGTACGAAATCTTGGAAAGTGTAGACGTATATCTCTGTAGCCTCACCCCGGATCGGGATTTCTCCGATTTCCTGTAGGAACTTCGATTGGAAAATTTCCATTTGGTCGTATTCAGTCTTTAATTGCATTTGAAAAAAATTATTGTTATTCATTTTTCATGTAATATGATAATTTTATGTCGTAATATTCTCATAATGCTTCATTGTTCATGATATCATGTTAGACTTGGGGAGGAATTTCAATATTTTGATCGAAAGGAGTATGCTTTTCTAGGTCTATCAATATTCTACCTACAGAGAAATATATCTAGTGAACTGCATGCCTAGGTTACCTGAGTATTGCATTTCCAACTCCCATAGGGATTACGGGTACGGATTAAGTGGAATTAAGACCCTTTATCTGTCAAAATTATTCCTGGGCTTTAAACTACCTCTCAGCAGAATTAGCTGAGATTTATAGTTATCAACTCCTTGCAAACGGATTGGAACACTTTCAAATTTATAATATTAGTTAGGATTACAATTCCACCAAGTCTTCTTGGAACTTAATCATTTGTCTTATTGCATTCCTGAAGATTCTGCATCATGTAGTCGAAGAGCATTGTCACGCCTCTATTGTTTCACAGTCGCCCCTCCCCTTCGAAACCTCCAGAATGGAATTTCAAAGATGACAGCGTGATCCCTTCCAGGAGTTGCATGGAAGAAAACGGACTTGTTATTTCAAAGTAAAGACAGAATACATTAATTAATCCTATAAGAAATATATTATTAAATTGTTGACCAGTAAAATTGTATGGTGAAAGAGCTGTCAGATTAAAGTAGGCCTAATCATGAATACAATGTAATGAACAGTGATATAAAGGAATAATAATAATTTTCAAGAGTTTTAATAGCACGAAGCACTCTTTCGTTAAAACCAATACAAAAAGAATCTCTGTCCTCCAAATTTTATGTTAAACTATTTAAGCAATTTATTATATTAGCTCTGATTAGGTCCCAAAACGGGACGAAACGTACGCTCTATGTAACTGTAACATCAGGACCCGTGCCGTATATAGATTTTGAAATATTAACACTTTCAAGTACTTGGCTAGTCAGAAATTCCTAAGGCGATTAGTGGCCGGGCCCGTCGCCGCCAAACAAGGAAAAATACCGCAACTAAGACTTCCCGTCTTTTGTGAAGAGATTGACCAGTTCCCATCTACTTCTGGAAACTGAGATCAACGCCCTCAGAGAAGAAAGGCGAGCGTGAAGGGAATGTTCCACTGGTTGCCAAAAATAATGGTCAGCCTGACGAAACGCAGTGTTCGCGGAATCTGAGGGGTGACCTAGCTGATGAGGTGTGCGCAGTAAAGTGGCGAAGGTGTAGTCACGTGACCTCCGCTCCTGTATAAATTGGAAGGATTTCAGCTCCTAAGTGACTTTCATACTGGAGACTTTTCAGACTTGAGACTTCTGCGAAAGTGTATGAAAGTACGCAGGTTATTTAACATGTAACTTGGTCAGTTTTGGTCGTCAGACCACTGAGAATTGCTGCGGTAATTCTATTACATTGCTATAGGCGCCAATGACTTAGNGAACAGTTAGTTATTTCGGCATAGCAACTTGGAGACTTTTGAGATTCGGATAATCGGAGTAGTTTTTCCGAGTTAATTCATAACACCAGTATTTATATCTGTGTGTAATTGTTGCTTTTAGATAGCAACATCTTTGTATTAACAAATTCAAACTTGTATTTATGATTTGCGAGTTTGTCTACATTTGTAAATATTCAGATCTCTATTTAATTTGAATTAAATATTTACTTGTTATTACACGAGTGTTTGATTGCTTGGGGAAACCAAGCTGGTGGCAGCGAACTCNGGGATATACAATATATATATATTTTATATGTAAATCATTTTTAAAGAAACATTGTCAAAGTAAGTTTCTCAGAGTAATACAACTTTTTAAGTTAATTCAATTTATATATTTTTACTAGTCATAGGAATATAAGGGAAATGTTAGAAGATATCCGTTTCGTAAAGATGTATTAACTTGACTAGTTCTTCTACGCGTTCCAGAATCTGAGGCGCTGATATAACCGAGCCTACCCATTAACACGCATTCAGTTTTGCACGCTGCAGTAAAATTTTTCACGAAAATATTTAGCATTATCGCACATATTTGTTACTATGATCACTGTTTCAATTTCTAAATAAAATGAGAAAATGTAGAAAAGGAATTTATTGACGCCGATATTACTAAATATTTTGTCCCTGGATAATTTCAGGGATGTACAAAATTAGAAATTTTAATTACGCTGATTATTTACTTTGTTTTTTTTATTTCTCCTTCAATTTACTCCTATTATAGATAAGTTTTGGATAAGTCACAATGGTTCTATATCCAGATTAGTTATTAATGTTCGGCTGAATTAACTTTCTGAATTTAATATAAATTTTTCATTAAATCAAATAAACGACCTTGTTTTTAGAGATACGATTTATTGACAACTACGTAATGTTCACAACATTTAGGCTTCTACTGTCAGTCATCATCAGGTAACTACCGCACAAAATTTACAGTAACAACATTCCTCGTTACACACCAGACCAAGTCCGGGAAATGGTCAACATAACGCCTGTAAAAAANCGCCTCGTGTCTGAGCTCATTTTCTTTATTTAATTTCTACACAAGTATTTCCAATATACATTTTTTAAATATTCGATTTGAATAGTTAATTTCGTAAGGAGAGAATTCAGTCGCGTCTACGATAACAACCGTAACTGACATTTCTCTCAAAAAACGTTTCTACCATGTTTAGAATCAGTTAAACATGATGTACAAATAGTACCGACACAAAGCTTAAAATATATTCACCACATTAGAATAAGCATAAATAATTTCATGTTAGGTTGCTTCCTGGTCATTTAGACTGCAATCCATTACTGTGCTTATAAATAGCACAAAGATTTTATGAATAATCGGAACGTTTATTGCCATTTTGACGAAATGTAAAAATAAATTCTGGCGTTTAGGCATATTTATTAATTAGGCAGACATTTCTACGGCGAACGCTATCTTCCTCAGGGCGTAGTAAGTCAACAAAATTCCATCATATAACTACTTCATCTCCATCACCATATACAACAACAACAAAAACAAAAACACCAATTACCATTTTATCACTCATCATCAATTAAGAAGGGTAAAGCAGTTAGATTTTGTTTAGGATCAAATCAACTGAGGAAGATGGCGTTCGCTGTCAAAAAGTCGGTCTAGGTAATAACTACATTGCCTTAACGCAAGAACTTATTTTAAAGATTTTGTTACTAATTCTAGACATGATATCTGTGACGGTAAGTGAAGAAGTAATAATTTGAAGACTTGTTGAAAAACTGGAGGCGAATTTTCTAGCGATTATCATCGATGTGGTTATAGTTGGATTGGCCACATTACTATGCCATCTCAGATAGGAAATTGGTCCCAGAAAGTCCCTCCAGAAGAACATGTTTATCTTGCGTTTAATGAAGACGGAAAAGTGCAAGTCGCCTCCCCTCTTGCATCAGGTGCAAATGACGTCGTCAGCGACAAAAGGCGTGTCGCAAGCGCACAGTCACATTGACGTCTCCTCAGCTGATAAAGTACCGTCTTCGCCACGAAGACCTTGTGGACGCACGTAACTCGTAGCACTTCGTCACAGTTAATGGGCCGCTCTCTCTGCAGGAAGGTCATCCGGATGCTGCAGTAGGGAGATGTGAGAAATATTTAAAACGTTGCTCACAAATTTATAATAATAATAATAATAATACAAATCAGTGCAGGCTGTAAATCTTGCGATCAAAGAGATTACATAAGGTGTTATATCTGTCAGAGCGACTAGACTTAAGTATCCCCCAGAAATGTTTCAAATAATAGTTTGAACCATTCCCTATCCAGTGGCGATGAATTTTCATATCTTTATGGCGTAAAATTTTGAATTATTTGACTTTAATTTACTATGGGTTTATATGGAAAACATTTTTCTCAGGCTTATGTTCTTTTGATGTCCTGGCAAAAGTACCGGCGAAAGTACGTAGCAAAACAAACCAACTAAAACATAGCTAATGGAAATAGGAACTCAATGACGTTAAGATTTTCATATCTTACGGAGCATTTACAACAATCAAGAAAAACTGGAAAATACTGTACTAACGGAAGTGTCAGCCGCATCACGTGACTGATGACGATGCGACTCCAGTCGAAGAAAAAATCAAACGACTATCTAAATTGACTATCAAGTTTGAAATCACAAAATAATTGTTCTCATTCAATCACGCGGATGTAATACGTTAAACTGGCAAAACCGTAACAAAGATTATCCATCAAAAATTGGCTCATAAATAAAGTTTCTGTAAACAAATCAATATATTACAACTATCAACTAGAGTCTCTTGGAGAATAAAATCCTTAAACTATATATTGACCGAGCAATCGTTACTGTTGAATTATTCCGCAACAGTTGACCAGATATAACATAAAATGCAAATCCTGTAAAAAATTTCCTATTACCAGATGTTCCAAGAATTTGGAAAATGGAACAAGGCCATATAGTGCCACTAATAGTACTCACAATAGGAAAATTACAGAAATCTGCATTCAGTCTAGAAACATTAAACTTATCCAAATACATATCTCCACAGAAAGCTATTATTATTGCAACAACTCACATATGAAGGTCTTAAGTTAACAAAAAATTGAAACAAAAATGACAAAATCTATTTTTTCTACCTACTAGCATTTTCTGAGAAACGTTAAGCAGTAATGATAATAATAAAACCTGGACTCAAGAGGTCAATATATTTATCATGCGCACCTACTTAGAAATCACTAAACTCGAGACTATGACAGCCTATAGGGATAAATTGCATCAAGCTTACCTGGAAAAATTTCCATCTATAAAAGTGACTGCGCAGAGAATTGCTGACCAGAGAAGAGCTACTGTAAGAAATAAAATGCTACCTGTTGCCATATTAGAAGAAATAAAGAGGGATGTAACAGAAGAAATGAGTCGTCATTTAAATGATAACCAGAATTGTAGGTCGCACCACAGAGAGAACCAATTGGAAAATGCAAGTAAAGACGTGGTAAGTGTGCACGAAAGCGACGAATTTGTAGAAAACGTCAAGTTTGTGTTCAGGACAGCAGTACAAGAGTACAAGGGAACAGATCCAACTAAGAGACCTTGAATTTCCAGACAAAAAATATCAAGAAAGTTCGCGAGGATTTTGGAAACGCTTAATGCATATATTGTTCCTGAATACTTTAATGAAGTGTGGTTTTTAAGGAATGGCATGACCTAATCTACTGCACTGCCCTTTCAGCAGCCAGGTGCAATGGTGCAAAAATTCTGGAGATTGGGAAGATGGCTAGACACTGTGACGGACAGATGCCTGCTTGGAAAAGAGGACTGATCCGAAGAATTGAAATAAAGAGAGCTGAAATTGCTCGTTTACTTCAATATGACAGGCGATGTCTCAGCAGAAGGCTCAAAAACAAAGTCAATGCAATTCTTCAGAAATACAAGATTCACACTCCATGTGATCTGTTAAATAAACATATATGTTAGTTCATCGACACACTTTAAGCAGTCGTTATGTTAGTTAAGCAGTCATTAGCCGCATTAAGTGCACGGTTACGACGGTACTCGAAATGCGATAGGAAAAAGGCAGAAAACAGACAATTTGACAACAACGAAAAGTTGTTTTACAGAAAACTAATTTCAAAAAGAGGTTCCGGCGAAAAGAACCTAGAAAACTATCCAACAATTAATCAAATAACAACATTTTGGTCATCAATATGGTCCAGTTATGCACAATGCAATGAAAATTCTGAATGGCTCAAAGAAGAGGTAGACAAGACCCGAGGAATAACACCAATGACGGAGCCTTTGATTACCAATGACATTTTACTATGTGTTTTGACTAAAGCACATAATTGGAAGAGTCCAGGGAGCTATAATATCCATAATTTCTGGTATAAAAAACTACCAGTAGTCCATAGTAAAATGTTGTATTTTATAAACAACGTCCTGACTAACCCTGAAGCTCTGCCACGTTTCCTGTCTGAAGGAAAGACATATTTGGTGCCAAAGGGACAAAGTTAGTTAGGTCCGGCAAATTATCGTCCCATCACATGACTGCAAACATTTTACAAAATAATGACGTCTTGTATAACATTTTTACTCAAACTACACGTAGAGGACCAACAAATCATGAACGAAGAGCAGAAGGGATGTCGAAAATAGAGGAAAGGATGTAAGGATCGTAGACTGAGTCATTCTCAGACTTGTCCAAAAAGCAAAAGAAAACTCTCATGTTGTTATATAGCTTATTTGAAAGCGTATGACACTGTTCCCCATGAATGGTTGATCAAAGGTTTGGAATTGTATAAAGTTCATCCTGTGCTGAAGGGTTGGAGAACAGTTATCTTTTATCCAGCCACTGAACATACCCCAGAAATACCAATTAGAAGAGGAATTTTTCAAGGCGATTCTCTGAACAAGGGAACGTATAGAAGCATTGGACAACGGTGAATTTTATAAATACTTAGGGTATGAACAAAACAGGAAAATAGATTCCAGCATTAAGAATTCACTTACAACAGAGTATAACAAGAGAGTGTACATGTTGTGTCAACTGATCTAAATAGTATGCACCTCTTCCAAGCTATTAACACCTGTGCAGTTCCTGTTCTGACGTATTCTTTTGGCGTCATCGCATGGTCAAAGACAGATTTATAGGGTATCATGAGCAAGACTAGGGTTCAACGAAAGAAGTCCAGAAAACACCATGAGAAAGCAAACACTCTGAGATTAACTTTACTGAGAGGGGACGGTGGAAGGGGATCACTGATGTACAACTCCTTCATAATAGTCAAATTAAAACATTCAGAGGCTATTTCCATCAGAAGAAGAATGAGTCACCTCTTCATCTGAGTATATGTTCTGCAGACCACAAGTATACTCCCTTGAACTTGGTCAGTAATGATATTCAGAATAGTGAAATCACCCGTAGCTTCAGAAAAACTTGATGAATGGAAGAGCAAACCTCTGCATGGGAGACATGCCAATGATCTCGACCAAACATATGTCGACCACGAACGTCGAACGCGTGTTTGAGGCATGGAGAGCTCTTCCCAGGTAGCAATTCTTGATGATAGTTTCATGATAGCAATTCAAGATAAAATGATAAAAAAAACTATCTGAAATATATCATTAGGGACCCGAATGCAGGGGACGAAAAATGTAGAAAATGCAAGGAGAAATCTGAAACAATCCAACATGTATTGTCTGAATGCAGTGTACTCTCTCAGTTCGACTACTTACTTCGTCACAACCAAGTGGTTGTTATTATTCACCAGAGGTTATGCATTAAGTTCGAACTGTTAAAAGAGAGTTCTCCATATTATAAATATATTCCTTCTCCTGTAGTGGACACGGATAGATTCACTTTGTATTACGACGGATCTATAGTTACAGACAGACGTGTCCCTAACAGTAGACTTAGTGCTACGTTANAGTTACAGACAGATGAGTCCCTAACAGTAGACTTAGTGCTACGTTATAAAAGGCAGAAAACTGCGTTTTTGATTGACACTGCTATGCCAAACACACATAATATTTAGAAAACAATAGTTGAAAAGAAAACCAATGTAAACCTGAGTAACGGAATCAAGAAGATCTGGAAGCTCGATAAAGTGTGCATTGTGCCAATTATTTTGTCAGCCACAGGTGTAATATCAAACATTTGCACGAAAGCCTTAAGATTCTTGACTTGAATAAGAATATTTATATACTCATACAAAAAGCTGTCATTCTCAATACTACCAACATTGTAAGAAAGTTCTTGAGTGATATACAGACGGATGTGCTTGGGTATGTAGCCCGTATTTTGTCTTATAACAGCAGCAATGCTGAGGGAAGAAACAAAATAATAATAAATAAGTACCCTTGGTAGAGTACAAGCTTACAAAGGAGAATCTCCGAATTTAATTTCCGTTGAGACCAGAAAATATTTGTAGCTTTTCACTTCAGTTTCTCGGTTCATGTGTGATGTACTTCTCCGGCTTACAACTAAACTTGCAAATTTGAATACGACATTCTGTATTATATCAAGACGCTTTTCCTCTCAATACATAGCACGAGTGTCTATTTAGTAGACCCGACAAAAGGAATATGATACTGGTTAAATTACATAAATGACTAGATAGAAGATGCTGTGCACGCGTCCTCGTGGCAGGTCAACCCGTGAAGAGCAGCGAAATAGCTCTGTGCGTAAATGTTGATGTATGTTGAGTACTTGACTGTACTAAGAGGGTCTCGTATTGCGTCAGCTACACAGACGAGGTGACCGTTAAGATTTAAATAAATGAAAAAAAATGTAGATCCGAGTTGAACTGGGCTCCATTAGAGCTCAAAATAATAAATATCCGCATGCGCGAATTTTGAACGGATAAAAATTAATTAATGTATTAGTAAAAAAGTATTGATTAAAAAAACAGTGATGATAAAAAAGATTTGATAAAAAGGAATAATTTTGTTAGATATCTCTATATCTTCATAAACAGGTATAACTGTAGACGAGAATACTTCTCACACATTCCGGGAAAATTCTGAGGCACATAAAGAAATTCCCCATACTGATTATCACATGAGCATCTTAAACAATTCACAGTAGTTCGGTGTAAAATTTGTTTCTTGTTTTGATCATTTGTGATTGACTATTTTTACAAATGTTTTTCCTCATGATGCTTGAAATGTAGTATTATTTATTTATTTCACGGCTGTGTGAATACGCTTCTCGTTGAAGGTATATTGAGGCTTACATTGTTTCCCAAAGTAACAAAACTCAGCGGGAAAACCACTAAGATAGGTATTGTAAAAATAACGAGCTATACTAGTTAAACTGTAGAAATCTCTTAGATTGCAGTGAACCTCACCGCCAGGTAACAGATTAATTATGTCATGTTGAATGAAAATGGGAGACGGGACCGGGGTTCGAACCCGGGACTTTGCGTTCAGCGCGCTCATGCGCTTACCAACTGCGCCATCCCGTTCGCCTCCTGGGGCTGTCTTACATCCTCATTCAACTTGCGAGACCCAAAGACGTCTGAGGTGGTTTCGTAGAGACTAAACTCCTCATATGAGGCGACTCCCTTAGGAAGTACTTTATTTGGGTAGCATTTTCCATTTCTGGTTCACAAACATAGAAATCTCTTAGATTGCGGTGAACCTCACCGCCAGGTAACAGATTAATCATGTTACGTCGAATGAAAATGGTAGACGGGACCGGGATTCGAACCCGGGACCTTGAGCTCTACGCGCTNGTAACAGATTAATTATGTTATGTTGAATGAAAATGGGAGACGGGAGTAAGTCGAAAACATATGTTAGCGAGAAGTTTATGGATCTAATAAGGTATCGTATCCCATTTGTACAAAAATTGTGTATTTTAAATTAGTAAAAATTGAACTGAAATACAATTAACGTTGTTTTAAATCTACCATTTTAGAAATGACCAGTACTTTTTGTTCGCTTTGAATTTAGGGGTCAATGCGGGTGGATTCCTAAGCTATAAGTTTAGCTTCTACATAAAGCCCACAGATGAGGATTCATCTGGGAACTAACATCTTCTCTGAAATGAGTTTGGTGCTACAGTTGTTCTACCACCACGGATTTAAATATTTTAAACGTCTAAAATAAGTAGAATGGATGCAGTAATTTATTTTTATATCCATTTTAGCTTTTCATATCCTGCAGAGTTCATGTAAGGACTGTTTTATAAATATGAAATGTACAAATAAATTAAACTAACCAGCGCGGCATCGCAAAGGGGAATTTTGTTTGGAAATTGAGTGTCTATTTCAATTATATGTTTATATTTAAAATCCTTGGTGATTTCTTCAACATTTCGTGATAATCGGTAAAATTTACAAAAAACAACAACATATTATTCACACCACTTCATCCCTTACAAATCGAAATTTCAAAAGAAAAAAATGCTTCTGTACAAGTTTTTTATAATATTGAAATCATTTCTACCCTTTCGTACGAGCTAAAAAATGAAACATGGTAAAACCCATTTCACGAATCAATTAGTTGGTCATATGTAGTACAAATATAAAAACTTTGAAAATTGATGACATTTTTAAAATTGTAATTTCGAAAAATCCTTTCTTAGTGAATGCTTACGTTTTACAAGGAACACGCTGTCCAAATTTCATGTTTTAGCTTTCATATTTTAGGTTCTGCGTTGATGATGAGTCAATCAGTCAAGGGAACACCGCTTATATATAGATATAAATAAATAAATAACACCATGTGAATGAATAATAAACCAAGACGATAACCAACCGAAGGGTAATCGAGGTGGACGCGAAGGCAGCGCGCGGACTCCGGAGACCTTCAGCGGCCTCTCAAGCGCCTGCGCCACTCAGCTGCCCACCGCTGCTCCCCCCCCCCTCGGTGCTCTGTGATGCGTCGGTGACATTGCGGGGAACGTGTGTCATCGCTAAACTCTGCTTCCGCTCCCCCACCTCCCACCATCCCGCCCCCACCCCACACTCCGTTTGGTATTTCAGTTCCTGGCAGCGTCGTCCACAACCGCTTCCTAGTTCGACCGCCGAACGAAGGAGAAGAAACGCAACAGAAAGAAAACTAGGATTCATGGAAAAGTAGGAAGCCCTGGGCCACTCTAACTACAACAAACCTCACGGGGAAAGCACGAAGATTTTTTTCACGTGCTGGTTCTATAGTGGTAACTATGAATAATTCAAGTGGTGCACAGCGTTGTCATAATTACCAATTGGAAAATTTTGCCATATACCAAGAACGCAGCAATGCAATTCGCTATGTAACTTCCATCAATAATAATATTTATATTATTATTATAAATATTTATTTATATTAATAATAATTATATTTATTAACTGCAAATGGGCAGATCTTATCCGGTGGAAGAATATAAGGAAATACAATAAAAATACAAAAATATCACAGAGAATTGAAATTAAAAATTGTTAAAAAATCATTAAACTATATGATTAAACTAATATTAAAGTATAAAATATAAAAACATTTTACTCTGAAACATCTAAAAGATGTTTTCAGAAGAAATTTCGAATATATTTGCAGTCACTTTTTAGCGCTTGCTCCTCCCGTCGCTTGGTGACATCTTGGCGCGCAGTCATTTTTATCTTCAGTTCCTGACTCTCATTTGTACTGCTTTTATTATTAACTTGTGACTTTTTTGTCTGACACTAACCTCACAAATCGTCATCTGGTCACTAAAACCAAGAGCGATTTCCAAGGTAGCAGCTTCTCTATGAATTAGAGGTTTTTTATAATTTAAGTTGTTATGCTTTTTATTGTCCTCGACAGATGTTGAATTTTGTCTTTCCACTTTTACATGAATATCACTATAGTTTCAGGAGCATTGCTTTTGTGGGACCAAAATATTAAAATATTCCTGTATCCTAACTTAATTCGAGAACAACGTGTTCTTCCATTTTATATCCGTTTTGCAAATCATGAACTATTAAGGGAGCAATACAAGTATAGTCTTCCCCCTCCCCCCCCCCCGAAAAACAACAACAAAAAGAAACTAAAACTGCCACTGAGTGAATTGTCCTATCCTAATATACTCTTGAAGATACTTTCAATTTCTGAACTGAGCCGGATTCTAGATGCAACCTATCTTCTCCGACTGCAATTCTTCTTCTTCTTCTTCTTTTTCTTATTTGGCACTACAGCCCTTGGTGGGCTTTGGCTCTTCGCTCAGGGTAGAGCTCGTGTGATTTCTTGACCTCGGCACTAGAAGGAGGATATGTGATCAGCATCT
Source organism: Laupala kohalensis (assembly GCA_002313205.1). NCBI lineage: Eukaryota > Metazoa > Arthropoda > Insecta > Orthoptera > Trigonidiidae > Laupala > Laupala kohalensis. Next base: position 84,572 of record NNCF01129218.1, read on the forward strand.
CGCTCCGACCGGTTCGACCCCAGGATAGACCCTGGTACTCATTTTATAGCAGGCTGAGTAGGCCTGGGAGCCAGTCTGGATGTTGAGCCGTGATGTCTCCGACTGCAATTAACTAAGAGAAATCCTTTTTCGTTTTTCACAATGCAATAAAGTTAACTATTTGTCTTACATTTCGTAACGACGGCTTATTTTTTCTTGTCCAAACAAATAGAATAAAACAAAATTTGGACAGCGAACTACCGAAATGGTAGCTCAACAAAATAAACACGCGTCCTGCCTCTTTTGCCTTCGTTGTAATTACGTTATACAGTTAATTAAGTTGATTTTATGTTTTTCTTTTAGCCTTTTCTTGTGTAGTGAGTTGCTATCTCATTGTCAGGATGTCATAGAAGTGTGATTCATATTTGTTTTTGTGATGTCTTGGCATCCGGACATCGACCGCAGAAGACTTCGAAGATGGTTTTATTCGTCTCTCTTAGACGAGACAAATTAGTCGTTACATTAATTTAAAGTTAGATTAATGATGAATTTTATCGTAATTTAAATTACAGCCACATTTCTGAGAATGTACTCAGAAATATCAGACCAAGTACTCTGTCACCCGGATTTTATTAATTAAATGTTGACGTTTCATTTATCTTGTTAATTTTCATCGTCATCTTTACTTCTTTTACCTTGTAGTTCCAGGTGATGAATGATGTGATATTCCCTTACAATTCTTCATGACTGGAGAATTACAAGGAAGCCGGATGCCCTTCTGATATGTTACTATAGTGATGGAATGAAAGATATGGGAAACGGGAGCATCCCGTGAAAATCCCCCTGCAAACATGTTATTCCCACCTCTGCAACTTGTACGTACGTCATACCAGGGTTTGAACCGCGTCACCAGAGGTAGAAGGTGAATGCGCCATCCACGACCCCATGGATCATTCTTATAATAGACCCTGAGGTATAATCATTGTCAGGCTAAAACATGAAGTTTGAACTTCCCGCCCATTTACACCCATTCCCGACCAATAGCAAAATTGAAATGGTATAATCCCTTGAGGATGAATCAGAAAATATACGTTTGGTGAACAAAATTTAAACAAAGTTAAAACTGGAAAACCATTGTCTTTCACAGCAGTAAAAAAAATTAGTTCAATAAATACTCATTGAACCCATAACAATTTGAAGATGTGTACCTGATCTTATATACTCCTTAGGATTACATTTGATGGATAGTCCGAGGTCTTGGGTGAAGATTGTGCTTCCGGCAGTTTTGCCATCTCACACTGAGGTCTTGGCATGTAGTGTGTGCTCCGGGAGGGGATGGTGTCAAAACGTTATATACACTCGCGAGGCGAGAGACTTCCACAGTTGGTGGTAACGTCACAAGGCCGTGTCACTATCCGCTTAAGACCCGCACCATAAGACGACATCGACTCTCTCTTTTTTATCAGTAGGAATGGTACTATGTCACAAGGTGAATAATTCAAAATTGGTAATTGTAAATGAAAAGGGAAATCTCCATAATTCGAATGTTTTTATTTTGGTTCTTTCACTCTCCTATCGAAAATTCTTTCACGGTAATTTCGTAAGACTCGAATTACCGAGGTTTTACTTTATATCACACAAGAAGGACTTTAGCTTTATGAATCTAGTATAAAGCTTGTAATAGTTTTATGAATATTGTTATATAATCAAATTTATAAAAAAATATGATACAAATTAGATGAATTATTATTGATCCCAATGAATTTCATGAATTGTGGAGGTAAGATCAGATATTCGAAAGATTTATATAATTGCCAACAAAAAACAAATATTTTAATGCCCTGTGTTTGGAATATCAAAAAATGGTAGAAAATAATGTTGTGTTAACGTAACATATAATTTACAATTACAGTGAAGTTCACTATTTTTTAATGTACTGCAGAAGGAAGCGACGGACCATTCCATCAAAGCCTATTAAAAAACTCAAAATATTATCACTGAAGAACCCTATAGAATTAATGAACCCCAGAATATAGAAGAACCCCAGGTGAGCCTATAGAATTAATGTACACAACCCAAAGACCAAAGGGGTCTCCAATGAATCGAACCCCTTCCTAAAAGCTTCACGAATTTATTTCTTTAGAAAACTAAGGGAATAATTTAGTTTAAAGCTAGTTGAAATATTCGTTACATGTTATAACTTTCAACTAATTCTCGTCTAGAAATGAGTAAAAACTCTCCATCTCCGGGGAATTTTATTTATATTTTCGTAATAGATAATTATTAAATTCGTAAAAATGCTTGAATGTTCAATTAAAAATAATTTATTCTATTAAAAATCTTTAATTATATGATCAAAATAATTCGAAAATATGCAAATTTTAGTCATCAATGTGAGTAAATTATTTCACGCAAGTTTTGTACAAATATTTTCATGAATTGTTGAGGCAAAGGCTGATACTCAAAACAATTTATGTATTTTCCAACGTTTCGTTCCTCAGAGCTGTAGATCCATTAGAATACTTGGTTCTCGTTGGCAAATATATAATTTTTTTGAATATTTGACCTTACCTGAACAGTTCATTAAAATCATTGGGGTCAGTAATTATTTATCTAATTCTCATAACGTTTTTGATAATTTTGATTACATAACAATAAACATAAAACTATTACAAACTTCGTGTATTGAACAGTACTTCTCTCGTTTTATTCCGCCATACATTTTTCGGGATTTCTTTCCCTCTGATTGGTAAATTAAAGGCTTCTCTCTCATGTTAACTAATTCAATATTTCCCAGCCTCTGTCATTGTTTTTTAATTAATATGTTTCAAGTTTAATATAAACTCATCTGCAATCTGTCGGTGGATGTATATCGACTGTAAGTGATGTTAATGTAAAATCAAAATATTTAAAAATAAAATGAAACATATTCTTTCAATTAAATAAATAATCATGGACTTACGACCTTTAATGGACGAATAATATGTATATTTTGTAAATACCTCACTATGTTTCGAGTTCATTTTACGCACAGGCACTGAAAAGCTATCTGGTTTATATAGTACAATATTATGTGTAGTTTCTGTTTTTTTGTGATCATATTTTGTGTTTATATTTATGTTTATATCATGTTCAATTGTTCTGCTGTTATGTTCCTTGTCATAAAAGTTCGTAAGTCTATAATTATTTATTTAATTAGATTCTTCTTCTTCTTCGTCTCTCCCTTTTGCCTTTCAGCGTCGGGTTAGCCATTTCAGATATCCCTTCTTATCTGCAGCCTTGCGCTGAACCTCCTGCACCGTTGCTCCTCTCTTTCTACATATCTCTTCAATGCTCTGATCCCACGTTCCTCGAGGTCTGCCCACTGCTCTTTTCCCCTCTGGCCTTGCATTCCATATTGCCTTGGTTTTTCTGTGACTTTCCATTCTTATCACGTGACCAAACCATTTTAAACTATTTTCTTCCATCGTGTGTACTAATGGAGTTTGCTTAAGCTCTTCTCTTATTTGTGTGTTTCTTATACAGTCTCTCTTGGTTTTGCCCGCTATTTTCCGAAGAAATTTCATTTCTGCTGCAGTTAGTCTGCTTTCCATTTTCTTATTCATAGGTAAGCTTTCTGTAGCATAAGTTAATGATTTCTTATAGACTGTGTTAAATATTTGTAGTTTTGGTTTGTTTCCTATTCCCATGTTCAGTACGTTATTGTATACTTGATAGTAAATTTTATTGGCCTTTTCAATTCTATTATTTATTTCGGCATCTTGCCTGCCATCCTCTGAGATCACTATACCTAGATATTCATATGTCGCTACTTGTTCTAATATCCTTCCCGCCCAGGAAACATTGATTTCTTTTCTGTCCCTACCTATGTGCATAACTTTACTTTTGTTGGTGTTAATCTTCATTCCTCTATCCTGTAATGCACTTCCCCATTCCTGTATTGCTACCTTCATCTCCTCTTCATTACCAGCGATTAAAACTATATCATATGCATATACCAAGGACTGTATCCAAACCGGTTGCATCCTCCAATTTCCTACTTTATATTTCTTAGTTCTCCTTTTTGTTTGTTTTATGATTTGGTCCATGAAAATTATAAATAGTAGTGGGCTTAAAGAATCTCCCTGTTTAATTCCCTTTTCCATTCTAAATTGGCCACTCTTCTGTCCATCTAATCTAACCTGTCCGTATACATCTTTATACATACATTTTATAACTCTAATGAGTTTCTTTGGCACTGGCATCTTCTCTAAAGCTTTCCATAGTTCCTTTTTTGGAACCATGTCAAAGGCTGATTTGAGGTCTATGTATGCAATATACATATCCTTTCCTCGACTTAGAGCTTTATCTATGAGCGTTCTGATTATGTGGATATGGTCTTGGGTCTGTCTAAAAGGTCGGAATGCGGCTTGTTCTTCCTCAAATTCCTGTTCAACAAATCTTCTTAGTTTGTTTTCAATTATTCTGGAGAAGACTTTGCTCACACAGGAAGCCAGAGATATGGCTCTGTAGTTTTCACATCTCAATGTGCTACCTTTCTTATGGATGGGTATAATTATATTATTTTCCCACTCTTTTGGTATTTCTTCTTTTTCCCATATATTTTTGAAAATAGCTACAAGCCAATCTGTAGCCTTATCACCACCAATAGATTATTCAATGGACGTTAATTGTAGTAGAATATTGTTTCAATATTTGTAATATATGTGAATATTACAGTATAAATTCATCTATTCATTTTGATCTTTCCTTTCTCTCAGTGTGATTCAGCATGCTCAAGATTTTATTTTGTTGAAAGTGCCAGAATATCTTACGATTGCTTTAAAATTATCGATAATGTGTAACTTAACCTGACATTCAAGATGAAAGTGTGTGATATGAAAATATCATATTGCTCAACTCAACGATATTGCGATTCGACCCGGTGTTGGTGATTCATACAAAAAATTAAGATTAATCATTTTAACTCACAACTTCCGAGTGCCTTCTCGTGGAGGAGTGTTTGCAACGTCAACAGCCAGATGAAAATTGCGACGACCCGGGACTCGAACCCGGGATTTTCTGTTGTGGCCGCAGGTGTGCTATCCACTGCACCACCCGCCTCAACTTCCAATACAACCTCCACCAGGCCTTTGTTAATCATTTTATTGATGCATTTCACCTGGACCCATATCCAGAAATGTATTTGAAGCGGTGGGGGAGGGAACAGACGTCTAAAAATTAATTGATAAAAACTTTAAAATTATGCGTCCTTGTAATTTAATTCTTATCCATTGTTCTTTCACATTATCAGTTAATAATGACAAATTATCAATATAATGAAAAATTACAAATTAAGAATATTATACTCAGATACAACGTTTTTAACAAATACAAAGAGTATCTGTAATTATTTAATGTATCTTACTCTTATCATACGAGCAATAATTGAAAGTTGAAGTCGGCTACGTCGTAAAGGTGCTGTGGGTTTTTGCCGAGACTTGATATATAGAGGGTTGTTAATATCAGGAATCGAATGGTATAAGTGAAAATTCGTTTTACAGGATTATTATACGGGCAATAAGTTTAAATCGGTTTTCGTCTGTGAAAGAAACACAGTTCCTTCCCTTCTGTCTGAGGTACATCCGCGGGCGCTCACCTACACATTTGACTGTTCTATGGAATAAACGAGTATTACACTGAAGCAAAGCACAACACTCGCTACCTATGAGTAAGAAATGATGAATGACACATTTCCCAGTAGTGAGGGCGCCACTCCGTGACACCTAGGAAGTCATCGGTATTATTGGAAATAATTATTCATCGGTAAAAAATCGACAAATCGGTAAAATTAGAATTATTTTATTAAAAATTTACTTGAAAATATTATTATATTGACTAAATGCGAGCGTTACTTAACCCCATAGTAAAATAGTTCTAAAAGTTTGAAAAAAATATATAACAATTTTTCTTTTATGATAGATTTTTAACAAACATTTCATTAAATTGACAAATTAAAGTAACTTATAAAAATAGTTATCAGAAAATGTGTATAAAGACATTTATTAAAACTATTTAACGAAAATTTTGAGTAACTCGGTCTTTGATATTTTTTATTAAATAGAATAATTCTATTACACCCAATAAAATTAAAGTATTACACCCAATTAAACCCTTAACTTTCTCTTATGCGGGAAATTTTGCATTGAAATTGGATGAGTTAGTTTTTAGGTTTTAGTGGGAATCCGCAGTAGTTGTCAAAGTTACGGTTTTTATTGATATATTTCAACTACAAATAGTTCAGTTGCCAAAAATTATAGTGCAAAAAACAACTAACAATAAGTAACTTAAGCGGTAGTTTATCATTTTTGCAACTATTTAGTTCTAATTTTGTAGCTTTAAGGCATTTCTAAGGGGGCAGTATGCCAATGAGGTTTTTCCAGCTATGAAATGTATCTGAGGAAAGACCGTAAGGTATTCAGTCGACACCATCATCAGAGGCCCACTAGAGAGAGCTATAGACGTCAAACTCTCATGAGAGCGAAGAGCGAGGGGGCGGGGAAGATGGTAGTGGTAGAGGAGTAGGAGACACTTCGGGTTGCCTCTGATACTGGCACTTCACTTGACGCTGCGGTATTTGTGTAGCGTATTCGCGGTATTTGGCTAAATATTTGACGAACTCACAAATATCACAAACATGCCATTCTCACATGGTCCGAACACGCAAATAACACAATAAAGCCGCATATGTTTTCTTATACCAATGATGGACAGGATGTATTTGATATAATTCAAGAAATATTTATACTGTTTCGTTTTCCCAACCCACATAAATGTTCCAGTCCACATTAAACGAATTGTAGAATAAGAATATTCAAAATATAGCTTAAAAAACGAGAATTTCAACAAATATCACGCGCGTTCTACTGGGCGAAACACGGCAAACCAAGTGTGCACGCTTCACGCAAATATTTGCCTTATTTGAGTCCTTTAATGTGCAACTAAAAACCAACCAAACGACGGATACGGGTGTTCGCGTATTTGCGAATTTACCATAATAGAGCAGATACATCGAGTAAAGACAAATAGCTCATTTACAATTGGCCGTGTCGGCAAATACACAACGCCAAATGAAGTGTCGTCATGACTGAAAGAGACGTTCCTTCCTTCCTTCTTTCCTTCCTTTCTTCGTTTCTTCCTTTCTTCCTTTCTTCCTTTCTTCCTTTCTTCTTTTTTTCCTTCCTTTTTTCCTTCCTTTTTCCCTTCCTTTTTCCCTTCCTTTTTTCCCTTCCTTTTTTTCCTTCCTTTTTATCCTTCCTTTTTTACCTTCCTTTTTATCCTTCCTTTTTTACCTTCCTTTTTATCCTTCCTTTTTATCCTTCCTTTTTTCCTTCCTTTTTTCCTTCCTTTTTTCCTTCCTTTTTTTCCTTCCTTTTTTCCCTTCCTTTTTTTCCTTCCTTTTTTCCTTTTTTCCTTTTTTCCTTTTTTCCTTTTTTCCTTTTTTCCTTTTTTCCTTTTTTCCTTTTTTCCTTTTTTCCTTTTTTCCTT